>JAJEKV010000015.1:13412646-13581062 GCA_021234155.1 Isoetes taiwanensis | reverse complement strand
TCGACTTACCGCGTCCAAACATTAGCGGCCTTTTCCGTGATGCCAAGCCCAAAACATTCACAACGAGGAAATATCACACTAATAAAGAGATGAATCAACAAGATGAATGCAATCCTCCACACCATACGTGGCTTTTTGTCTTCAATGCGGTATGAAATATAATAGAATGAAACCATTTTCATTACTTTACCATTCCCAAAAGATTTCAACAAAGATGCTTCGGCATAACTTTCTTGAGTCGAAATTGTTAAACCGTTGATCGAGCTCTTTACAAACAAGGTAATATAGGATCGATTAAACATTAAGGTGTTTAGAATGGTACAAATAGCAGTTAAATGAATTCTGCTAGCTTTGTAGGCGGCACCTGATCCATGACAATTTAATCACGATGGATTAACCAAGCGAGGGGAAATGGGATCTCGATTAGCAGGATTTACTGTTGAATCTGGCAATTGTTTAGAATGGATACCAAATAGCGGTTCGTAATTCTCGCGGGCGATGTGATCCGGCATTGATCCGACCGGTTAACGAATCACGGGGATCTCCACGATGGGGAAGCGGCTGTTTGAATCCGATCAAGAAACTCAAAGAAAGATTCGGTTTAGGATCCAGGCGGAAGGTTTAATGCTAAAATAAATTAAAGTCAGGTCAACCTTATAGTCTTATTGAGATTCAAATGCGTCATTTATACCATGGCGAAGTTCCGCTTATTGTACCAGCGCGCCGGAATCTTTGAAGATTCCAGTCATAAAGATCGGTATTAAGATTTTTTGTGACAGGTGTGACAGATTTGAGTGTTGAGCACTTTTGAAGGGTTGATTGTACACTTCATGCAAAAATTTAATAACAATTTCATCATAATTTGGAACAAAAAGTTACTATACTTCTCAAAGTGTATTATTGTAAAAGGGCAACCATGGTACTAGAGTGACAAAGTGATATATTCAAGGTTGTGAAAATTGTACAAAATTGTAGGCGATTGTCAAAAATATAAGGTTTATTTTATTGGCAATCATCACCACACTTTTCACGTTCACATTTTGCATGTTCTGGAATGTCAAGATAAACTTTATTTTACCCTTAGTCCGGGATGCATCTCGTCTCCGACTCATTTAATCCACGATCCTTGAGCCTTCATCCTCATTCTCTCAAAGCCCGGATGTACCGAGCGATCCTTTGCTTCTCTGTATACACCGAGTAAAGGCCTTCATCATCATCTTTTTTTTTTGGGCTTCTTTCTGGAGTTGTTGTCTAATCCGTAAAGACGCAATGGGGCCCGAGTGACCATCGTAACATTAGCGATCAGAACAAAGTCATGCAAGAACTTTAGCAGCTGAATGTAGCCGGCGTTTTGCTTTTGGAGCGCGCTCTCTTTCCCACTCACCGTTTTTTACCATCTCAAAGTATAACTCACTGGCATTGGCGGCATTAGGTTCTCATCGGTGCACTTTTAATTGTGTGGGAATTCCATCCTCTCTTGTTACCTCAGGTACTTTATAGCTTCGCCGAGCGGCTTCGGACTCATCATTATCTCGTTTGGGGACATTATGAGCATTCCTTTCGAATCTACGGTAGAACCCGGATACTCGAGCAACTTGTTGTGCGTATGCGGGCGAACCTCCCATGACTCTCTCCTCTTCATCTGCGACTTCGCTGGCCATCTCCTTATTTCCTCTTGATTCTCAGCTTGCCTGCGGGGATGGGTTGCCTAGATGGCCAGTTAGTGCTTCGAACCGACCTTGCAATGAAAGCACAACATGTCACGTTCTTAAGAAAAAGCTGAGGCCACCATAAAACATCTGTCTCCCCAAATAGTTGAAACTACGACTGAATAGCATCTCCAATATAATCCAATGATTTGTTTGAGTCAAATGCTCTTCCTCCTTTTTACTCTTTGTAGATTTCTTTTCAAACTTTTAGAGCATTTGCTGCTTGACATGGAGCTGGTAAAGGGAATCTAATATTGCGAATGAATTGGATACCTACTGGCCCTTTACCGGATAGGCTTTCATTTAGCTCATATGAATGGCGCTTGCCATCTACAAGTGAAATTTTGATCGATTATACTTTGAAATGTAATGTTTCTCAAGGCTCAATAACACATTGACCAGTTGATCTCTCAGAAAAATCCATTCCTTGAAATCATAAGTTTCTTCTAATAACTTCGATGGGCAGGGTTGGCCGGAATCTTGGACAACCTCAATCATTCTTTGGTAGTGAGAGACACTAGGAAAACAGGCGTTTGAAGAACCTAGAACATGCAGATAATTTGATGCGTGTGTATGACCAACAAGCGGAAACCAATCTTCACAGCGAAGATTTGTTTCTAACATATGCGATGAAAGCAAACAGCGATTCTTGTTTTCTCTTGTAGTGTTGTAGGCTGAAGATGCGGCAGGTGGTTGTTCTGGATTGAAAACATTCAGCCAGCGATAGTGAGATTTGGATCGGCGCTGACGTTGATAGTTCAAAATGCCTTGCAAGATGGTTTTCCATTGTTAAATACCATGGCACCAACAGCATGGGGGTGTGAAATCGCTGTAATGACATCCTTAGGCACATTGACAAATGTGGTAGAATTGAGAATCTTCTTCTGGTCCATTCCATCAATAATAGGTATGTAGTTGAGTGGTTATTCCGGTGCTTTCTTCTATGTTTTGTCAATTTCTTTCCCAAGATTGTTGTTCTGCGTGGCGATTTCAATTTCTCTTTCAATGCATCGAAATGAAAATGTGTTTAAGGAAAAGAACCTACTTCTAGTAAAATTGAAGCCGCAAAACAGTTTTGGAGCTTTGCCGCTAGTGTGGAAATTGTCTGCATTTTGTCTCACGAGCTTTTAATTGAGCATGTGGCTAAGCTTGAACCTCGCAGCAACTCTTTTTTCATTTCATGAGGCATCTGAGGTGAACTACCCAGCGAAAAACTCTTTTTCGGAAACGCGGTAAAAGTAAAATTAGCGTGTTGTTCTCGGCCTCAACTACATGTGTCCTTACTTCATTTAAAGTAGAAGTTGTCGCTCAAGTGGTACATAGAACGTAGGGGTTTCGCAGACTCGCTAAAAAACCATCGGAAACATTTGAGGGCATGAACTAGATATACCTCACGGTGGTAGTCATTAATGCACGGATTCTTATCCAGCGCTGCGTTCGGCCGTCTGGCATGGGCATGAATCAATTTAAAGTTGTTTGGCCGGGCGTTGTGACCGGTGTAGTAAACATCTCACCATAATACATTGGCACAATATTGAAGCCAAGTAGCCCACAGTCTAGCGAGTCATTGAGCTTGTAACTATCACGGAATAACCTCAAATCCTTTAGTCAATCTTAAGCAAACAAGCGTTGAGAACAAGTGCTGGCATAATTTGTCCTCAAGTGAGCCTAGATCCATAAGTTTCTTTCTTCTTTGGTGTATGTTTTACTTAGATTCTTTGCCTTGGAGCTTTGGAGACATAGAGTCTTGTATGTGAAAGCTTTGGTCACTAAATAGAATATCAACATGAGGTGTTTCTTCATCCAACGGCGGGCAGGACATTGTGCCATGCGATAAATTGAGAGATCGGTGTGTTGATATTCGGTCTTTGTGTGGAAAAGTTTGTCTTTCCTTGGAAAAGTCGGTAGGATGGCGTGGTGAGTAACTCAGAAGTCTCATAAAATCTGAGATATAGTCTTCGGCCCCTTTCTATATGGTGGCACTCTGGGAATACGATAGATATTGATGGAGTCATTGCGGCCGTGTGGGCATCTGAGATCAAGGGAGCGGGATGGAGAGCAGGGAGGAGGAGTGTCTGAAGGATCGG
Organism: Isoetes taiwanensis; assembly: GCA_021234155.1. Lineage (NCBI taxonomy): Eukaryota > Viridiplantae > Streptophyta > Lycopodiopsida > Isoetales > Isoetaceae > Isoetes > Isoetes taiwanensis. The sequence goes on along the minus strand of JAJEKV010000015.1, from coordinate 13,577,266 downwards.
CTGAATGCGCTTGATGGGTGGAGGGGCGTTCGGCATATGGTCGGAGGAAGTGAAATGCGGGTGGTGGCAACCGAAGCCGGGGAAGGCGGTGGTGGCGTGAAATTGCATTGGTGGTGTGCCAGGCGTCTGCAACAGGCTGGGTTGTGGTCTCAGTCTGGCCCCTGCGGCTAGCGACAACCCGGTGTAGCTCGCCAGGTGGAGAATGCCGGCGGGGCGTGGTGGTGGCTCGGGCGCTCTCGACCATGAGTGAGCTACGCTGGCACGGGGCGGTGCAGGTTATCTGGGGAGGAGAAACACAGAAACGAAAAGAGTGGTATGAAGTTGTACCAAAAGCGTATAAATTACTCTGATTGGCAAAGTGGAAGCAAGCAGGGCGTATAAATTTATATACGGCGAGCACAAAGACAAGAGTGGTATAATTTTATCTTGGCGGTATAAATTTATCTGATGTATGATGAAATATGGCAGTTATAATAACATAAAACTTTAGATCATTTGGCAAGCGTATAGGCAATATCACAGTGTTAGCAATTCACGGTACTACTTAAGGAATGGGAGGCGACACAAATCTATGCGCGACGGCTGAAGGCGGCTGGCGTCAGCCTTTATACCCGCTTTTTGCTACTTCCAGTGATATAAAGTTCATGGACATGGCCACACGCGTAAGTTTCTAACGGTACCATTTCAGTTTAGGTTTCTTTTCGAGTTCCAAGCTTTCTCAGGTCATTAGTCTTTTCGTATAAATTTATCTGGGTCATTTGTGACCATCGGTATAATTTCTCTGAAGTCAGGATTCTTCAATTATCTGGGAACCAGACCATAAAATTAAGTGCTCCGGTATAAGTGCTCACAGCGGAAGATTCTCTGAGTGTAAATTTATCGCGTGGAACCTCTTGGTACAAAATTTATTCGAAAAGGCTAAGATCAACAAAATAGTAGGAAATTACCGGTTTTAGCAAATTCGGCTCGTTTTTAGGTTGGAAACGCGGGGCATCCCGCGACCTCTTACCTAAAGTAAATCTCAAAGACAACATTGAGTACAAAATTACAAAAGGTGGTGTTCTCGCTTTTTGCGGCGGTGACACGAAGCGGTGATTTTACCGTGGATTTTCGTATTAAAGATAACACTTAAACTCAAAATCATACACCGACTCAAAAGCCACAGTCCCTCACGAACCGGAGATGTACGACATACAACAGGTACCTGCGAGCTGAAACTGATTCATGCCTTTGCAGCTGCGGCAAGATGGGAAGGGGGTGAAGTTTAAAGGCGGATTGTGCGGTGGAAAGGCGGATCGGTGAAAACTTTACCTATGAGGATGAAATATTATGACTGTATTTATTGACTGCACAATGTATATGTTGAGTACATCTTTAAAGAGCACAATGTTTAGAATAAGCATGTGCGTGTCAAAAGATGCAAAATATACATTTCTCGAGAACAACAAACTTAAGCCTACGTGAGTACTATGGACTTCTTTTCTTTTAGTTCTGTCATTTCGTGATAAGCAATTTATACACAATGAACGTTTAACCAGATTGCTTCCACCTGCAGTAGATATAGTGATATTTATCCCCTTATTCTTAGTCCCCAAAAGCTCTCATGGGAAGTGGGCCCCTAAAGTACCTCAGTATTAAATGAAGAGGTAGAAAAGACCAAGAGAGAAGGATAAGAATATAGAGAGTATAGCTAGAAGTCAAAGCGAAAGGTAACGCAGTAAGCTTTGTCACCACCACAGAGCCCCACGTAAAAAATCAAGGCATAATCAAAAAGGCATTAATCATTGGAGAATCGCTATAAGAATGCGCTGCATATGCCAGGCTGATATTGTCATGAAACCCTCTACAACCAAGTGCAATATTGAAACGTGTGTTCTTGAATCCGCCAAAGCTTCAAACAAACAATCTCTTATCCCGGCACCCACCAGTTTTACCGCCAAAGCAGTTCTAAAGATGGGGTCGTGGTGCTTCAAGTTCGAAGTTGTAATGCTAAAGACATGTGGGCATACTAAAGCAAAGAATGAGAAGAAACCACATGCCTGCTGTGCCCCTCCGTTGTTGGCGTGAAGGCAGAACAGTGCAGAGCCTTATGGACGCTGTGAAGGCCGAGATTTTGAGGCATCATACCTACTACGCTCTGGAGAACACATAGTTGCCCTGTGTTAACCCACTAAAAGAAGGATGTGAATGAGGTTTGGGAAGAGTGTGAAGCCTACATATGCTCAAGCCGACAGATGAGGAGGCTAAAGTAGTCAAGTCACAACCCTGACAATGACTCGTGTTGAAGAGTTTTGAGCCTCATAGACAAAATTCCGCTTTCCATGCACGTAGAATACATTGAGTTCAAGCAAGCTTGTATGGAGATGACTTTGAAGCAAAGAACAAGCTCCCAAGAACTTCTGAGGCTTGTGCATTGCACGTCAGCCAAGTTACACCATAAGAAGCCTATGATATGCAAAGCAAGATGATAACTACTTTCAACTTGGCGCTCAGAGATAGCCAAGTAAAAGGGTTTTCTCCTCGTGTTTGCCTTGTTCACTAGAATATGCATTTAAATACATTTACCTACCCCGCATTCCAGCAGATAAGTTTATACCTAGTATGAATGCATAAATTTATACCTGACTGTGACCTCGCATAAATTTGGGAGTACCATTTGAAACGCCTACTGTGAGCCTCGCCCACTACTGCATAAATTCTATACTATGACATGAACTGGATAAATTTATACCGTGGGTCTTCGGCCTCATAGATTTATTATTATTTGTCGTTAACCGCCTTTAGCCGGCCATTGGGAAAGCTTAGTAACGGTCCTCACTTCAATCGTGCGGGACTGCGAAAGAGCAAATTCTGCGATGTTTGAAGATGGTGAACTTAAAGAGCGATCCAAGAAATGTGGCACAAACCAAAAAGTTTCGAGTCCAAAACAGTAGTAAAAAACATGAGCATAAGGCTGCCATAATACCATGCGGATCAAGAGCAAGGAAATATTTGAAGCGGCTTGAAAAAAGTTAAGCGCCAAAGAATTTACCCTCGCATTTAAATGGCTAAGGAAGCTAAAACGAAGTAGACTTTACTATGCACCGTATCAAAACCATATCTAACTCTCTTTGGTTGCAAAATACATTACTGTCACATGCCAGCTTCTGAAAGTTAATGTGAAGCTAAACCTAATTTAGAAGATCGAGGAGTGCAAACTTCTTTTTACCCGACATAAATGCATAAAAAGATAATACGAGAACATACTGGCCAACTTTAGTGGTCAAGGAGTTTGTGAGAAGAATCAAGCGCAGATTTTGTGGCTCGCTTTACCTCTACATGTAACAAGAAGAAAGGTCTCTGCCAAAGAAGCTTCTTGAATCTAGTCTCCTAAGGGCAAAAGAGGAAAGGCAAAGATTAAAAGCCACTTTAACAAAAGTAAGCACGTAGATTTCAAAGCAGCTCAGGGTATACGAAAAGATTTACAACATTTGCCAGATCAAGCCAGCATAAAGCGTGGTGTTACAGTGACCGCACTCAAACTAGGGACATTGTTGGATGCTGCAACTTCACATTGTGGCAGCGTATTATCCTCATGGTTTTAAGATCACACGGTGCTTCTGATGATGAGGCCTTTTACTCATGTGCAAGTGAAGGCTTTTTTGGATGGTCTAAAGGACATCACGCTGTCCGCAAATCTGGAGAGTCATAATCTTTCACCTGACCTTCAAACGACAAGTCTGTGTTAAAACCCGCTTCAATGGTCCGCAACGTACGCGCTTTGAAAAATTGCATCCGGTGCTTCCCTCGATGTCGCTTTTGCTTTTGTATTTTTAAAAAGATTTTGCCGCATTACCATATCATAGCCCTTGCTGTATAAATTTTATACAAATAGAATCCCCGCGTATACCCTATACAAGAGACTCAAGCAGACTTATACGCCAGGGTCCTTTACCGCGGTAATTTCCACTTACCGTGGTTTTTCTCGCCAGTCAAGACAAACGCTAAGCGGTCATGGTGGTGGGTCCGTTTCGCTAGTCGTACCGCTTCAACATTTCACATAGGCTACTACGCCATGACAATTCGCTAGCTATTCATGGTACTTAACACTCAAGGTGAGAAGACCTCACCCGCGTAATGCATTCCACTCCCCTGCTGCCTTACAGCCGAGGACCCGCAGAGGCGCGGCGCTGGTGTCCCACTACCGTAAAACCCCAAAGGCTAATCAACACCGATACAATGGTTTTCACGCTCGGGACCGGTTTTGATGCTTTTTCGTGAAGTGGTACCACGTACCATGGCGCGCCTAAGGGCTTAACGGGTGTCGGGCTGACATTGACCCGTATTCAAAATCAGCTTCATCGTGACTCCTAATAAACTCCTCGCGGAGTCCTTTCTCCGTGATGAAAAATGAGGAATTAGGAGCTCAAAAATGGTGTTGGGGATGCCAAAGGCACTCCTACACTGAAATCCGTACCTCCTATTTACAGGAAGAAAGATGAGGAGGTGGAGTTTGTAGACCTCGAACTGGTGTAGAGCCCCTACAGCCTAAAGGCCATTAGAACTCTAAATGTGGCCTTGTGCTTTGTGGCATCACAAGAAATTGCATCAAAAGGGAGATGGGAGCTCCCCGTCTGGCTGATAAAATTTATAATGCATAAAAGTTTAAATTCCCCAAAATGCTGGTTCAGATTTGTACGCAGGTTCTTAATTTATTTTTCTCTCGATATTCGCATTTAATGCCCTTTTGTATTATTGTTTTTGGAAACTGACTCCTAAGAAAGTTAAAATGGATTCTCTTATTCTCGCTCCAAGATTGTCTACTCATGTTAACTACCAATTTCTTTTCCACATACTTTATTTTTACTTTTAAATTGCACTTTAAAGGCATTTTCTATTTCTGTACAAAAAGTACACACCGCTATGCTCCCTTTAACAACAATTAATTTGTTGTTCTTCTCAATATTTGCTTTTAACCTCCTCAAAATGCCTCTTTTTTTTTTTTTTTCCCAACACATTTCTATGAAAGTGCTACTTTTATGGGATTTATTACCCCGGCGTTCAACAATCTTTCCCCGCCTCCTTTTTCTCTTTTTGAACTTCTTCAAAAAATTTTCAAAGGAATCTTTCAAACGCACTTCTTAAATAAGTGCGTTTCATTTTAAACCTTGTTGCATGCGAGGACCCATTGAACTTCTAAACAAGCAAAGGGACAATGCTCTCAAGCATTCCAGCATTTGTACGGCAAAGTGGGTATGCTAAAGATATTCGATCAACATAGCGAAAATTTAGAAGTCATAACTTACTCATATAACATGTTTAGATTTTCATAGGTAGCTCCATTATACTTATTATTACCTAACTTTATGACCAACTTAGTTCGTCATGTTTACATTTCAAGTCCTTGAACTAGATCAAGTTTGGATTTATTTTTGTTATTGCTTAGGAAAGCCTACTACTCTTATATACATAGCATTTTAACATCCTTGATATTCTAATCGAGTATTTCAGGTTGCCATTCTTACGTCAATCACTTTGTTTTTCCAATTAAATTGTAAGGGCATTTCTTTGAGATTTACCTACCATGAAATGTCCATCTTGAGGTCCTGAGCTTCCTCATATCTAACCACTTTATGTTGATTCCATTTATAACTTTCTTCAGGGACCTCCTTATCTGAAGCTATTACCTAGGGGTAGATTGTAGATGAAAAAATGAGGGCTGAGTGGGCCTCCTAAGTAAGTACAACATGTGGGTCTCTATTATTTGGAGCAAGACTCGAGATTCATGACTTTTTTCTAGCCACCACCACTTGCCGCAGTGTCTTTATATTTATTGTTGCCAAGGGGGCTCCTCTATCAGTACAAACTACAATCTGGTTTGCAAGTTGCTATGCTACAATCTAGTTTGCAAGTTGCTATGAATCTGGATGGACGAAAGCAATATTAAATTGAGCTGAGTGAAGCTTCTAGTGGCAGCAGTGTCGGCAAGAGGTGACTTGACACTCATACCATGATGTTTTATGCACATGTTGAACGATTGAATGTTGTCATGCATCACTGTGCATGAGTGTCTAAATCTAAAAGACTAGGACTTGAATGGTTAGAAATCCCTCAACATGGCAAGACACTTGTAGAAGTAAGTATGTCATGTCCAAAATAAGGCAGATACAAAATGTCCTACCGCTCAGGTCTAGAAAGGCGTGCCTTATATGGATGGATTCATTAAGGGGCCCCAAATTGTTCACTGGCAACATTCTTGTAGACAATGGGATTATCAAGTATAGTAGATCATGTCAGAGTATAGTAGATCATATAAGCCTTTGTCAGAGTATAGTAGATCATATAAGAGCATGTGGGGGGTGATCTAGAAAGGCGCGCTGTGTATGGGTTCATGAAAGGACCCCAAATAGAATGGAGTTATCGCATGTACTAGATAAGATCAAAGTTGCACCATCATCATCGTCTTCCTAATATCATATACGAATTCAAGAGATAACGAATCCATTTACCAAAAACATTTGTACAATGGTCCAAAAGCAGTTTTACGTACGGAACCAGAACTAGATGCAGTGTGATAAGGCCATTAGCTTCATCCTCGAGCACAAACGATTGACTTGGCGACATCTGGATAGACAGATAGATAGATAGACAGATAGATAGAGAGAGAGGATATAATCAGCGACAAGTGCAAAACCATTGGCTTGAACCCATAGGCAACCTTGGATGCAACGTGGCATACATGCAACGTGGCATTCCATGACGTGGCAAAAAAAACTGATCACCCTTTACCTAAAATAAAAAAATAAAAAAAAAAAACGCGTGCACAAGAATACCAAATTGATAGGACTAAGTTATCTTATTTTCCGGCGACGCCAGCGAGAGCTTTACTGGACTGTTAGATTTCTTATCACTAACTCGGGCATTTTTAATTCAAGATTTCTCTTTAAATGGAGCAGACACTTGCTTCATTCACCATTCCGTTCTTCTGCCTCGGTTATTTGATTTGCAGAAATCTGCCATTGCAGTATGATACAATCTCTTCCTCCTTTCATGTTCAACTCTGTTTTGAGTGTATACAAATATGACCTAATGTATCTGAACTATATAATGTGTTTGTATGAAATATGACTGAAATGTATGGATGTTAAACTGTATGATGCGTATGCTGTCTTTTGTTTGATGTTAATCTATATGTTTCTGTATTGTTTTGGATTTTAAGCTACATAGGCAAATTTTTATGCAGATGGAACAACAGAAAGAGTATGGAAAATGGCATGGATCATTGAAGATGGCCATATCAGTGCCACTAGAAAGAGCATGGGACATAGCCTCTGATTTTTTTGGCCTTTCAAAGTGGATGCCTACAATAGAATCCTGCTACATGGTAGAAGGAGAGGGCCAATCACCAGGATGTGTCAGATTTGTGATTGGCACAGGTCTGAAAAGAGATGACAATCAGAAATCATGGGCCAAAGAAAGACTCATACATTTTGATGCCAACAATCACACATACACATACTCCCTGGAAGATGGTAACATAGGATTGAATGGTTATGTTTCAACATTTCATCTGAAAAAGGGCACTGATGGATCCACAATTGTGAACTGGTCATTTCATATGAATGCTGTGGAAGAATCCTTAAAGGATAAAATGGTTGGATCAACTATTTCTCACTTGGCCAAAGCTCTGCAGGGCCTTGAAGCTAGTGCTTCTAAGTGCTGTGATATGAAAACAGAGCTCTGAGCTGTTGAAGACAGAAAAATCTGTCTGAATGTTGGAAAAAAATTGATGGGTTGTTAAGATTTTTGATGGGTTGTGACATGGACATCCCATGTGCACACTGTGTGGATCTAAATCCTTTGAATTAAACCATTGCCTTATTTGCTTGCACAACCTGGACCACTGCTTGTGTGGGTCCCTTCCTCCATCTGACAATAATTTCTTGTTCACTTAGATCCTCAAACATTTCTATATTTTATGCTTGTATACACACATTTCTTTAACTACTACTAGAAGGCTCTAGGGGGTAAAGGAACAAGTCAACAAGTACAAAATTTTCATGTTTCTGGTTCGTCGTCTTCATCTTCACCTCTACCCCATGCTTTTTCAACCTCAATCTTTGTTTGAAGTGTCACGTGCGGAATATACCATGGTGTGTAGAGGTACACGTGACGTGGTGGACAAGTTATCTAGGGGAATGGCCCTCTGGCTGCCCAGTCAAAGAGGGCATCAGAATGAAGCCCGGATGGACAAGTTGTCTAGGGGAATGGCCCTTTGGCTGCCCAGTCAAAGAGGGCATCAGAATGGCCCAGAAAAGCCCAGAATTGTGGTCTGAAGCCCTGAATGTAGACCACAAAGGACAAGAGAGATTCACATGAAGAATTGTCGACATGTGTCAACGTCTTGTTGGCTCACAGGACTGACGGTAGTCTGGTCGTCCTTTACGACATATAATAATTTGTCGCATATGTAGAGTTAAAAGGATTTAATATAGAATAGGATTAAAATATACCCTATTCTTCATCTCCATTTTATCTTCATCTTCATTTTGTTTAAAGCCAGCATCTCCATCTCCATCTCTATTCCATGAGTTTTCAACAATTATCCCTTAATCTCTACTTGAAGTTATGTCAACTACACAAAGTTGTATAACCTATATGCGTGTAATATACTATGGTGTTTAAAATATGTGTGATGTGTGTGATGTGACGGGAACACAAATTAGAGGAGACGAACCTTTTGTTGATCTGCTATCTGTCAAACAAGATGCCTTTGTTGACCCATTTCTCTGGGTATTATACAAAAGCTTTAGGAAAGGAATAAGGCAACAACATAACATATGGTCTTAAGGTTGCATGCTTCTAGGCTGTCATCTTTATCCTAACCTCTACCCCATGATTTTTCAGTATTGATTTCTTAATTTTTACTTGAAGTTGTATAATCTTTATCCTAACCTCTACCCCATGATTTTTCAGTATTGATTTCTTAATTTTTACTTGAACTTGTATAAAAGCGAGACATTGTGTTTATGCAGTTGATATGATGGAAGGCAAGTTAGATGACAAGACCCTTTTTTTGATCTATGATCTGTCAATAATTGAAAATGCCTTTATTGATGTATTTTCCTGGTTATGAGGAAGGCTCTTTGGAAGGAAAAAGGCAACAACCTTTGTTCATACATTTCTCTGGCTACCAGGATGTCAGTTGGCTCTTATTGGAGGAAGGGCAATTCCAAGGCTAACAAAATACATTAAAACACTCTCACTATTAGAAACTACTTCAAGACTCTAAGCAAAGAAGAAAGCAATAAATATGACATGTCACATGGTCTTAAAGCTTCATGCTTCTACTCCATCATCTTCCTCCTTACCTCTATTCCATGACAACAATTATTCTTTAATCTTTACTTGAAGTTGTATAAGCTACACGTGTGGATGGATAAATGGATGGATGGATGGATGGATGGATGGATGGATGGATGGATGGATGGATGGATAGAATTTTATTTTATTCCCCTTTTTTTTTGAAGAAAAGGAAGGGTTTTATATTAATCATAATATACAAAACAATACAAAAGATAGGCATGTTGCCGAAATATAGATAAGGCCCATTAAGCTAGAGCTAGAAAGAAGAAAATTGAAAATGTGATCAGTCTATACGCAATTGGAAGAATCAGCAGAAGACTTAACAAAAAGAGGGGGGAACTGATGGCAAATCAGCAAAAGAAATTTGGCAATAAGGAAGACTATACCAGTCGATGTCGAACCAATGAGGGGCTAGAAGCATGAGCTCATCAAATGGCACCTGTATAAAATCCAGAATTACTCCAGCACAGGCTTCACACCGATCCTTATGGAAATTGGCGGATTGTGAGATAACGGTTGTTTGTGGTAATGTACTTGTGTAGAATGAAGTTATTGTAGCCCTCTCTCAGCAAAAACTTCATGCGGAAGGTTGTTATGGTCGCTATCGAGGAGGCCGGAGCCGATCACCGTAAGTATCAAAGTAAGGACACTCTAAAAGACTTATACAACATTGCTCAAGAATGCTGCAATCCATAAATGAGGTTTGTTTAAATAGAGGATCATGCAAATAAAGAAAGAAGAATTGAAATGTTCCAGTGAAGCCAATCTCTATCAAATTTCTCTTTGAAGTGAAGACGGTGAGCAAGAGCACATCTGATAAGTTCAAATTGAAAATTTAATTTTATCCAAGTAATGTTAGCTTTTGTCAGCTGAAGATTCATGCTTTTATATAACGTAGAGCAGCTTTTAAATCACAAATGTGAGAGACTTACAAAACAGAAATCACCAAGGAACTGAGCCAAAGAGGAGACAGAATGTCAGGAATAATTCCTTTTCTGTCAATTTCACCCAGCCAAGTCCAAAATTGTTGAATAGTGGGACATGTAAAGATATATAGGATAGTCTCATCATGGAGACTACGTAAAGAGCAAGTAGAGGAGTCAATGCCTTGGAAATTCCTTTTGATCATCCCAAATTTACCAAGCAAGTATCAGTGGTGCTACTAAGCCAAAAAGCAGAAGACTTTGACCTTTGGAGAAGAGTAAGACTTCCAACTAGCTTGGATTTTTTTCCTGAAGAGAGGGCCAGAGATCTTTAATTTGCTTGGATGTTTGCCTCCTTTATCAGGGAGAAGGGCCTGATAAATCTTGGAGACTTATTCCTCTAGTTTTGTACAGCCAATTGACAGAGGAAGCACTATAGCCAGAACCATCCTAGTCCAAATAAGGGGTATAGATGTTCAACACTTGCTTATAATACCAGCAGCATGCCATTGTTGAGATAGGATATTTGGCAGCCAAACAAATATCATTATCAGGGGCAAATATAGGGGAGCAAAAAATAGAAGTATCCCTTGCGGAATTGGTGACTTCCTCATGGTCAAATGTCTGTGCCACCAGCTTCTAAGCCTTAAGAAGAAGACGAAGCTTATGGGTGATATTTCTCTGTCTATTGAATATTGCATTCAACAAAGCTTAAGAAGAGGGCTAAGCTTAATTATTTGGCAAAATTTTAGCATTTTCTTAAGGTGAAAACCAATGACTAAAGTAAATGGGAAAGAGTGCGAAAGTAGTAGTGTAGTAGCAGAGTAAAGAGTGCTGGCGTTATTACAAGAGTACTTAGCAAAGAGCAAAGATATCTTGAACTTTCTTCACTCCTAGACCAATCATCCATCTCTTTTATCAAACCTCCAGCTTCTACGGGCTCCATTTTGTCTTGAACTGCTTAACCTAATAAGATTTGGGCATCCAAAAACTAATGGAATAGTCAAGAATAAATCTCCAAGGATGGGGACGAGCTTGCAAAAATCATCTAGTATGCCATTTTAATGGCTACACACGTCACATGGTCTTAAAGCTTCATGCTTCTAGTATAGCATCTTCGTCTTCCCCTTTGCCTCTGCCCTATGACAATAATTAGTCTTTAATCTTTACTTGAAGTTGTATAAGCTACACATGTGGAATATGACAATTGGATAGACAAATAGGTACAATTTTGTTGTTCACGAGAAGGCAAAGCTTATAGGACATATTTCTTCAGCTATTGATTGGTGCATCCAATAGACATTTTGAATACTTTTGCCTTTTGGGGCATGGTCTAGTGGCAGGACCACCCGAAGTCACGAGTTCAAACATGGCCAACATCAGTCTAGTAATGGCCCCGAGGTCATGGGTTCAAGTACGACAAATTGGTCATGTAGTATAGACCTTAAACCTGCCATATGTACTAGATAATCACATGCAAAGCAGCTCTTAGCATATCGCACCTAGATAGTGGATTGGCTTCCATCTGTCACACGACTCACTAACAACAAAAAGATAAATTTGAAGATTGCAATAAAAAGTTTGAGTTTGGAGCTTCACCTTATGGAGAATAATTATTAGCTTTGATTCCACGCTTGCATAACATAAGCCTGCATTCTTAATAGTGAGTTTAAGAGGTAGTAGGCCAATCAATTAGCCTTTCAACGCTTCTTAATAGTGAGTTTAAGAGGTAGTAGGTCAATCAATTAGCCTTTCAACGCTTCTCAGGAAATTGATTGATATTTATGTAGTTTATGTGCCCTAATGCATTTAAAGTTTTTGCATTATTTGTCTAGTGTAAGAAGCCATTGAAACCTCATTTATTTACCCATCTTTGTATCAACATTAAGGGTTTTGTTTGGTTAGAAATCCTTATTGATATGGATGCTACAAGTACAAATGAATGAATGTGTTGAAATGGTAACAATCCTTCAAGAAAAATAGCGTTATGGATCTTTTTACTTAAGAATAGTATAAGAAACATTATTAGCATTGTTTATGCTGCCACATTCTCCATACTAACAAGTGCATTTGCAAGTGCAAGATTCAAACTAAATTTTTTATTTAAATTTCAAGAGTGCAAGAAGCTATTCATGCTATAATACATATTCTAAGCTCGCGCTTTTAATGCAGTAATATATATAGCCTTTTAAAATTGGCAATTGTTAAAAAGAGATGGACTGCTTGATGGGAAAATATTATACATGTTGGGGTGGTCACCACTCACTACACTCGCCACCACACTCGTCACCACTCACCACACACTCACCACTCACCACACTCGTCACCACTCACCACACTCACCACTATTGAGGTGGTATAGAAAACAGTATACCGTATATGGAGTGACATACGTACATGCACGCGTGTAGGATATTTGCACGTATGCATTGAGGAGCCATTATCACCATTGTATTATCTCGAAAGCAGGGAGAGAGGCAGAAGAACAGAGAGAGACAGTGTATTATGAGAGACATTTTGCTTGATCTAACTATGTGGAGATGATGATTCTTTGGTCTTGTGCACGCTTCTTGGATTTGATAGATTGCTTGAATTGTTGGGCCTTTCTATCTTTCTTGCAAGGTTAGAGTTCAGGCTCTAACAATTTGACTTGTTAACCTGCTCTAATGTACCATTGATCGACAAGAATTTGCCAAGTGCTGAGTTGTTACCATTGGTATTGGTGATCATCGAAAAGAAATCCATTGTAATCTGAAGAAGGAGTAATTTCTGGTGAAGGGATTTGCCATGTAATTGATTTTTGTGGGGTACAATTTGACAAAGGGAGCATAGTTTTATGCCCAAGAGAAGTAAGAAGGATATACCACTGCTCTATCAGAACAAGAAGGGGGACCGTGAGTCACCTTTGGGCTCAAAATTGCATCAAGATTCACTTCACAGATTTGGGGAGCGTGACCGCCCACTCTCGATCCAAGAGATTTTGATTCCATTTAATGATCTAGAAGGTAATCCAATTTCATTTTTCAAATTGGAAGGAGATCTAATTTCGCTTTTTCAATTTCAAGAAACCCAAGAAGAGTAGCGTGAGATGGTATTACCACCTATGGTATGGGGTTTCGCACAATGGGATTCCAAAGTTTGATGATCTGGTAAATCGGGATCTTTTGAAGCATATTGTGAAGTTTGAGGTATTGCCAAGAATGTAAGTTACCTACCGGTTTTGGTTTCATAATTCTTTTGCAAGATCAGCGGAAGAATGGGCACAAACCCGCCTGTATACTCATGACATATCAGACTAAAAGAAGCTTCATTGTTAATTATCAAGAAGTCCATGTAAGAATAAGACGCGGTGCGTGTAATCTACCTTTCACAAAAGGAAGATGAATCAATTAGAGTATAATCGAGGTATTATCATGTTCTCAAAGTCGTGGTTCATTGAAGATTGTAAGGAATGATGAAATGGATATCCAATGGTATGTGAAAGGGCTGAAACGAAAGCCACAAGTTCATAAAGTGAAGGCTAAACAACCTACAACATTGTGCCAGAGGCACAAAAGTATGCACTCAAGGTCAAGATACAAGTTGGGATACATTCATGAAGTTGTCGCCCAGAGCATAAAACAGAGGATATTGCAGCCGTTTCTGGGTTACAGAGAAGCCAAGGGAGTGTTCACTATTACTTGTGAGTATTGTGGGTCTATTGACACTCCCCGATACTACATGGATTGTCGAATTCTCGGCCAAGATGCCAAAATAAAAGGCCATAATGATCAAGAATGTAGAAGAAGAGATTTTTTGAGAGGGCCAATCCTGTGATTTGCTGTTATGCAATAAGCACCACCTATTCTATTCAACTACCAATGCAAACGTAACACCCACGCGGCTACCACAAATCTAATGATGCCAATAAGCTCCAATTGCCCAACAGCTCCACTGCCCACACAAATGGTGCAGCCAAACAGTGGATGGTATCCAAGCAAGCCATTTGTATTGCAAGTTAAGTGTGATAAATTCAAGCATGATGAGAGTACTTTGTTGCAAGATCTCATGGAAACCCGAATGGGCAACCAACAAGCATCCACTGCTGTAGCAAAGTTTGAATCAAGATTCTTCTGTAATAATGATGTTCGTGATTCAAGATGCAAAGTACATTGATAATCCTCAAGTTATAAGGCTCTTATTGAGGAGCTTAAGAAGCAAGAGAAGGCAAAGTCAGTAGTAAATTGTGGATTTGTTGAGGTAGACAAGGACCCACTTCAAGAAGAAGAAGAGATTGGTGAAGTAAATGCAGCATAAGATCACAAAAGGTGGTTCAAGAACCAAGAGTGTAGTGCCACCGCGGAGAAAGACTACATCTCTTTCCAAGGGCTTTTGAAGGAACACGCTTTTGAAGGTATCAGCACCTAAGAAGGTAATTCAATGTGCTGCTCATAGAATGCTTCTATAGAAGAAAAATCACCATAGTGATCCTCCTATGGTGGATGAGGAAATTCAAAATGACGTATGATGTGACGGCCAAGTTTTGACCACTAAAGCTGCGACTTACTCTTTGACTCAATTCCTTGATGCATTTATTCCCTCCCCAATCTCTGCTGTAAAGAGTTAGGAGGAAGAACAAAAAACTCTAAAATTTCACCAACAAATCATCCTTCAAATGATACCAATAAGAGAGAATGGAGTCACCAAAATTCTTGAATCCGCTGATCCGTGGTCATTTCTTTCAGGATGTAGTATCAATGGATATTTAATCAAAGATGCCAACATAGATACTAGCAGTGGGATGGAATGTAATGCCTACCATATAATGCTTCAAGTTGGATTGAAAAATGATGAACCCGTACAACTATGATGCTCAAAGCATTCAATTAAATGAAGGTGTACCATAGGAAATCATAAGAAATGTCTTATGCAAGGTCTAAAGTGAGGTGGACGAATATTGATTTCATGGTTTTGAAATCTCCAGAGTGTGCATGCTAAAACTTATACTTGTTGCCGAGCCGCATACATAGTTAGATGCATGTCGGAAAAATTTCCGCCGAGTGTTGAAATGAACATTTTTCAAGTGGAATACAAGGTTACTATAGATCATCCTCAAATTAAGCATTGATGCATGTAAGAACAGAATCTAATCACATCTCACATGGTTGAAGAGTATGAGCATGTTCTTTGATGTGAAGATGATAAGCTTGGATACCGTCAGCGAGGAAAGAAAGGGATATGCTTCATGCCTCCAGAGTTTGAGACGCTTCTTTAAATATGAAACATTTTTGGGATGATGATGACCCATTCTTATGAGCTTGAAGGAAGCCAAGTACTTCTATTATTTTAGCACCTTCATTTGATTGAAATGCTTGGCGCATCATAGTTGCCTGCTCCATCATTTTCAATCCAACTGCCATTATATGGTAAGGCATTACATCTGTACCGTACCGCTAAAGGATACCCACATGCGGGTACCCTTTGATGGGCGAATCCAATGATACTCACATCACAAAGAAATGGTCCCTTCGATCCTTGGATTGCCGGCCATTTGGCTCCATTCTACTCATTGGTATCATTTCCAGATGATTTTGTTGGATCAGTTTTCGATTTTGTTCTTCCTCCTAACTTGCAATGTTCTATGAATAATGCATCACCTGCTCAAGAGTAAGTGTGTAAATTTAGTGGCCAAAACTTGGCTGATCACATCATCGCTATTTTAAATTTCTCACCCACCAGAGGGACTACTATGGGCTGATTTTTCTTCTACAGAACAAACTCATCAGTAAAGGCACATTGAATTGCACCTTCTTAGCCGCTGATACCCTTCAAAGCGTACCTCAAAAGCCCTTGGAAAAGAGTACCCCAGCCTTCTCCAAGTAATTGGCACTACCTGGCTTCAACCACCTTTTGTGATCTTGTAAATCAGCATTATGACCAATTACTCATTGATCATACAGGTGATCACGCCTTGTATACTTCGCTGGTTGCCCATTCCAGCTTTCATGAATTTTCCAACGCTACCTCACGCCGAACGGTCCATAATCCTTGTACCATAAATGAAAGTTCATTTGATACTCATCCCCGCTTACCGCAAAGATTTGTGTGGAACCGACTGTTTGTTGACAATTGAGCCAGGCATCATTGGAACTTGTGGTATAATAGGTGCTGTTTGTACTGGCTGAATAGGAATAGGTGGTGTTTGTTGCATAACAGCAAAATACCGGATCGCCCTCCCCAAAGAATCTCTTCTCCCTACATTCTTGATCATTATGGCCCTTTTATTTCCGGCATCTGAAAGCAGAATTTCTCAAAGAATCTACATGTGTAGTATCGCATCAATGTCCAATAGACCCACAATACTCACAAGTAATAAATTGTGACCTCCCTTGGCTTCTCACCAATTGTAAGCTTAGAAATCTTGGCTGCAATATCCTCTCGCTTTATGCTCGAGCAGCAACTTCATGAATGTATCCCAACTTATCTTCAAATTCTATGGTTACTTTGTGCCTCTAGTAATGTTGTAGGTTGTTTGGCCTTCACCTTTGCTGTTAAATAGCTCGCTTCAGCCCCTTCACATACCATTGAATATCCATTTCATCACTCTTCGTAATCTTCCATCGAGCCACGCTTTGAGAACCGCATTATACCTCGATTATACTCTCTAATTGATTCATCTTCCTTTTGTGTGTGAAATTGGTCTACCTTTTCCATAGTTTCTATCCTTACCGTAATCTCTTGATACTTAGCAATTGCGCCTTTAACTCCCCGATATGTCATGGTATCCGGGCTGGAGTTTGTGCCTATCTCCAATTTAATCTTTTAGGAACTATGAAACTAAAGCAAATAATCACCGCAAATTTAGCATTTACGTAGTTAATTTCCTCATACTATGCTTCAAAGGATCCCTACCGACACCAAACTTTTGAATCCCCATTGTGTCCCCATACTATAGGTGGTAATACGTACCCATCTCTCTTCTTGGGTTTCCTTGAAATTAAAACCAAATTGAATCTCCCTTCAATTTGAAAAAAACGAAATTGGGACACCCTCTAGACCCAGAATGGAACTCTCTAAACCTCCCCGGATCTCGAGAATTAGAACTCTGACCGCCTTCCAAATCAAAACGAATTCGAATCTTGATGCAATTTTGAGCCCAAAGATTGACTCACCGTCCCCCTTCGCTACTTATGGAGCTGGTGGGATATCCTTCTTACTTCCTGGGCATAAACTACTCTCCTTTGTCAAATTCTACCCCACAAATCAATTACTTTAGAAAAATTCCCCTTCTCACACACAAGAAATTGTTCTCAATGGTGTCAGCTTTACCGACGAACACCAATACCAATGGTAAACAACCTTTTTCGAATGTTCTCGGCTTCAACAAATTTTGCCCGTTGTCGAAATCATGGAAGTCGCTAAATTGTTAGAGCCTAAACTCTAACCCGCAAGAAGGATGAAAACCCAACAATCCAAGCTCAATCTATCAGATCAAGGCAACGCACGTCACAAAAGATTCATCACACCCTGCTAGCTAGATCAAGCAAAATAATCCCCTCTTAATACACCATCTCTCTCTCTCGTTTCTCTCTCTCGCCGTGATAACACAAAGGATCATAATGGCCCACAATGCATACGCAGAAATATCCCCTGCGACGCTGCATGTGCATATACCACCCATACAATATAATGCATCTCCTATAATGGTGGAGTGGTGAGTGTGGTGTGTGGAATTCAACCATGGCAAAGCCCAATTGTGAAGTTGTAGCAAATTTTGGGTTACAAGCAGTCGCTTTTCTCAGAAAACAGATGCATAGTTCTTATAATACATAATCTATCCCCACAAAGGAAGTGGTACTTCGGGCGACACGAATCAATGAAAGCGCAGGTGGTATCAAATCCTAAGGTATGGAACTCAAGATATCAAATTTTCAAAGTTTCTGCCATATTACAGAGGCTCGCTTTCTGTCACCGCTATTTTGACCAATTTGTTTTGTATCGCTATTTGGATTTGAGGAGGGTAATTTTCTTTCTAAACATACATGTAAATGTGTCATTTAGAGATATGTCCCAAGCGACCATATTAGTAATGTGTTTGAGCCAGGGTTCTCCGCCAATGAGGGCACATTTTTCCCACTCAGTCAGCTTAATCGCTAGTGTCGTACTACTCACCACACTCGGCTACCACTCACCTTACTCTACCACACTCTACCACTATTGAGGTGGTATAGAAGATGTAAAGATACCTACAAGTATGGAGCGATGAGTACCATGCACGCTATAAGTGTGATATTTGCACGTATGCATTGTGGAGCCATTATGATCAACAGATATCCGGAAAGGTGAGAGAGAGGGAAGGTCAGAGGGAGACTCGGTATCAGAGGTATTTTGCTTGATCTAGGCTATGGAGATGGTGATTTTTGTGTTGTGCATTGCCTTCATCCGATAGATTGAGCTTGGATTGTTGGGTTTTTCATCTTTCTTGCAAGGTTAGAGTTCAGGCTCTAACAAATACATCATGTGCGTGCAAGGTTTCATCAAAAACCCCCCTTGTATATGCCTTAAAAATATGGCAAAAGCCTCTATTTCAGTCATATAGTACCAGAGTCACCTAAAAAACTTCCTAGATAAGAGTATATGCGTGGTTTAGGCCCAAAAAAACCTTTTGTGCCTCACCTAAATTGTACGGCTAAAACTATATGAATGCCCGTTGAGGTCACTAAGCAAGTTGTGCTCGTTGAGGTCAATAAGGAGGTAGTGTCCAAGCAAACTTGTGCTCTTGTTTTTTTGTCAAGGTGTATGCCATGCTACGTGCACCATTTATGCATTTCAAGCCAGATTTTCATTGTGTAAATATCTATCATCTAATCCTCATTCAACTGGAGTAACTTTGCAATCGACATGGTTGTTACAAACATTGCAAATCAAGCTCACAATATATCCATATATTTACATTATATTTTATCATGCTCTTGTTTTTTTGTCGAGGTGTATGCCATGCTACGTGCACCATTTATGCATTGTTTTTTATCAGATTTAGCAAGATGTCTGCAAGTGCAGTACTTGAATTAGATTGAACCCATATATTCTTTTGGCATAACTATGATGCATTTCAAAGTGCTTTTACGTGCTTATGGTAACAACTCCCTTCCTGACTCCACGCGACATCGTAATTTATAGCCTGCCTGATGATACATGCAAGCTATCTAACACTCACTTCACCATCAAACCTTCTTACTCTAGGCAATAGCAAATAATTTATCTTCCTTTGAAATTGCACCCAAATTCTTTCGAGGACGATATCCTTATCTTGCTGAAAGTTAAAACAGTCGAGAAGGACTATCTAGACTTAAAGGGCAAGTGGTATGCAAACAAGCTTCTAAGAGCTGCCATCTGGCCAGGCAAGAAAAGATCTCCGAAAGCACTTTTAAAAGGATGAGGAGGGGTAATCCATACCCCATGTAAATTATCAGTTGCATGACCCACTGCGATCACTTATGATGATGATCTCATGGTATGTGCATTGTTCTGAGACACACTTGTTACAAGAGAGAGCTTTGGATCAGACCATGAGGCATAGTTGTGAAGGGCCTCTTTTTTGCAAGGCTCTTCATTTTCATGCTTGTTTTGAAAGGCAAAGATGCCTAGAAATACCAAACAAATTCAAATAACAATGTTTCCTATTTATAATTTTCACCAACAAACGGTATATAAGCTTTCGTCAACAGAATTTCTTTATAATATTACTGAGCCTTCTAGTGTTACTTAGGAGAGTCTATAGGAGAAGGTTTCTTGTGCGGAGTAGTGTGTTTTGATCCAACCTTGGCACAACCTAAATCTTTTGTATTCAATTGAAAACAAGACATAAAGTAGATTGGCAGAATCTCTTCAAGTACAAAGGTTAATCCTTTGGTCTCTTCTGATGAATGCATACTGTTACAAAATGTGCCCTTGAATAGCATAGCTAAAATAAATCACATGTACAAGTATGTGTCAGGACGTGTTAAGTGTTGATTGGCTATAAACAACAAGAAGACGTACTTCCTGCATTCCTTCAAAGTTGATTTGTGCTCCTCTGCAATTTCTTGAAAGACCTTGGTTTTGTGTCCTCTAAAAGTACATATTTTTCAGTTATAAAACCTTCTAAACGACTTCAAGATTTTTTTGACATACTTAAGGCTGCAGTACATCCAGTTGTATAATGAATTGAAATACTTTTCCATCACAAAATGCTAAGTTTGATCTTACAAACATGTGCATCTTAAATGCCTTTTTCCAGACTAAAATCCATGACTCTACCATAAAGACTTAACTTAGAATTGCAGCACGCCCTGGGAAATTGCACAGAACTCTCTCATCTCATTGTAAACTGTTCACAATAGTATAAGTCATACAATTTCAGCTTCAATTACATTCAACAATTATTTCCTTATTGACGTGGGCCACACCAGGACATACTTTGCTAATCAATTGTTGCTCTTTCTGTTCGTTTTGGTGTTTTTTGCATAGTGACCTCTTATTTATCTAAATAAACAAAAGTTTAACTAGCGCGCACAAATGTGGCTTTTAAGATACACATAAATGTTACATGACATATGCCTTCCATATGCATCTATTCAAAGCATTTCAATGCCATTTCCTAATGTCCATTTTCAGGATATCCAGGAATTAGTAAATTCCAAGATACCACAGTTTGGAATTTCAACTTATCGAAGATCTCTCTTGCCTCTATAGGAAAACTCCCTTTTGCATATATGTCAACCATGGCATTGCCTAGCAATGGGTCATTTTCAAAAACCATGGGCTACAATTTTGGTATGTATTTCCTTCCTCTTATCAAAAACCTCTAGGTCAGCATATGCTTTTAACGTGAAAACAAAGGTTGCATTTCACATGGCAAAGTCTTGGCTAATATGGAGTGTATGGTGCTTGGCAAGAAAAGGTCTTTTACGATAAGCTTTTGATTTTCTTCCTCGTGGTGCTTCTAAGAAATTCAGAAGAAGTTGTATAATTGCTTCGACTCCAATCGGGCCCCGATCGTATTAAAAATCCAATATGGAGTGATCATCTAAAAGCGATTGATGCTTCAGGGACATTTCTTACTTCTGGAAGTGCTTTGTAATATTTTGAGTGTATAATATGAAGTAAAATACGTTCTTCAAAAAAAAAAAGAGTTGCAGGGTTAGGAGAGACACTTTCTAATCCCAGCTGCTCATAAGATTTTGTTGGTTTTAAACTACACCCATTGTCTATATCTCTTGCCATTGTTGCATTCCTTGTCAAGGAGTTCCTGAGCCTCTATAAGAGAGTTGCATTTCACATATATGTCAATTTAAACCATTCGCAACACAAAGATCTTCCTTAAATACTTCAAGGGCAATCTCAACATGTATTGTCTGGCACTTGGCTATGGCCCCTATGTTTCGACCACTTTTCAAACTACAAATAAATATGACAAGATTTGGATATGCTAGTCCTAGGTTCATCTCTTCAAATAATTTTATGGCTACTTGCGCAAAACTATCTTTTCCACGTCTTGAAATTAGCGAATTCGAAAGATACTACATCTTGAGCTGGTAGGTTATTAGAAGTTTTACAAGCCTCTATAAATGTGCCACATTTAATATACATGTCTATCAAAATGTCAAAAACAATAAATTTTTCAAGTCCTTGCTGCAAAACCTCATTATGTATTTCTCTACCCCTATCTATAGCTCTTATGCTACCGCAAGCTTTCAAACAGCATGTAGATATTACAACATCATGAGCAATACCTTGCATCTGATCCTGCTTTTTGAACAAATCCATAGTCAACATATTATGAAATTAGTGCAATCCAACGGATTATATTTCAGTCATGTAGCTTTTCAAAAACTAGCTTTTGTAAGTAAACGACACTTGGCATACATGTTAACAAAAGTCCGACCAACATAAGGTTCTCCTTAGGGCCTTTATGAGAAAGTCCAGTATGTATCTCTTGAACCCTTATACAGCTCCCAATGCTGGCAAAAACTTTCAAACTGCAAACTGATCATGATGTGACAGCATCAATCTTCTTTTTTCATCTGTTCAAAGCAGCTCAGTGCTTCAAGTGGTAATTCTCTTTTAACAAACCTTGCAATCATTCTGTCCATGCCACAACATCCCAAAGGGGAAGCCTGTCAGACACTTGTTGTGCCACTAAAAGAGACCCGTTATTTATCAAAAGTTCAGAAACTGGATTTGAGTGCATTTTACAGCGTGTTCAAGCAGATCAGGTATGAAATGACTTATTGCCCCCCACATTCCAGTAGAACACCGATGTAAGCGTAATACCCTAGTTATTGAGTGTTACTATCTATCATTATGAGGACAACAGATCAGCAAATCAGGATGTACAATTATGCTATCCAGGTACACATAGAGCTAAACAGACATTTGGTACAACTAGAAGCTATTTGCCATGAGATAAAAAGTGGATTTTCAATCATGCAGTGGATCTAATTCCTTTGATTTAACCATTGACTTATTTGCTTGCACAACCTGGACCACTGCTTGTGTGGGTCCCTTCCTCCATCTGACAATAATTTCTTGTTCACTTAGATCCTCAAACATTTCTATATTTTGTGCTTGTATACACACATTTCTTTAACTATTAGAAGGCTCTAGGGGGTAAAGGAACAAGTCAACAAGTACAAAATTCCTGCTTTTCGAACAAATCCATAGTCAACATATTATGAAATTAGTGCAATCCAACGGATTACATTTCAGTCATGTAGCTTTTCAAAAACTAGCTTTTGTAAGTAAACGACACTTGGCATACTTGTTAACAAAAGTCCGACCAACATAAGGTTCTCCTTAGGGCCTTTATGAGAAAGTCCAGTATGTATCTTTTGAACCCTTATACAGCTCCCATGCTGGCAAAAACTTTCAAACTGCAAACTGATCATGATGTGACAGCATCAATCTTCTTTTTTCATCTGTTCAAAGCAGCTCAGTGCTTCAAGTGGTAATTCTCTTTTAACAAACCTTGCAATCATTCTGTCCATGCCACAACATCCCAAAGGGGAAGCCTGTCAGACACTTGTGCCTCTAAAAGAGACCCGTTATTTATCAAAAGTTCAGAAACTGGATTTGAGTGTATTTTACAGTGTGCTCAAGCGGATCAGGTATGAAATGACTTATTGACCCCACATTCCAGTAGAACACCGATGTAAGCGTAATACCCTAGTTATTGAGTGTTACTATCTATCATTATGAGGACAATAGATCAGCAAATCAGGATGTACAATTATGCTATCCAGGTACACATGGAGCTAAAGAGACATTTGGTACAACTAGAAGCTATTTGTCATGAGATAAAAAGTGGATTTTCAATCATGCAGTGGATCTAAATCCTTTGAATTAAACCATTGCCTTATTTGCTTTCACAACTCCGGACCACCGCCAACCCTCCATCCCACAATTCTCGGCCCACCAGATCCCCTGCCCATTTCTACATTTCAATGCCATCAGTCACTTTTAAACTTGGCTTGTAGCCCCAAAGCAAACCAAGCCCAAGTACAAAAAATTTCTCATGCCTCGGCCCTCCACCCCTACCCCACCCCACCCTCACGCCTTTTCTAACCTCAATCTTTGTTTGAAGTGTCACGTGCGGAACACACCATGGTGTGTAGAGGTACACGTGACATGGTGGACAAGTTGTCTAGGGGAATAGCCCTCTGGCTGCCCAGTCAAAGAGGGCATCAGAATGAAGCCCAGATGGACAAGTTGTCTAGGGCGGGAAGCCGGTGGAATGTGACCCTTTCGCGCTCCAGTCAAGAGGGCACGAATGAAGCCTTAATGTGGTCTGAAGCCCAGAATGTAGACCACAAAGGACAAGAGAGATTCACATGAAGAATTGTCGACATGTGTCAACGTCTTGTTGGCTCACAGGACTGGCAGTAGTCTGGTCGTCCTTTACAACATATAATAATTTGTCGCATATGTAGAGTTAAAATGGATTTAATATAGAATAGGATTAAAATATACCCTATTCTTCATCTCCATTTTATCTTCATCTTCATTTTGTTTAAAGCCATCATCTCCATCTCCATCTCTATTCCATGAGTTTTCAACAATTATCCCTTAATCTCTACTTGAAGTTATGTCAACTACACAAAGTTGTATAACCTATACGCGTGTAATATACTATGGTGTTTAAAATATGTGTGATGTGTGTGATGTGACGGGAACACAAGTTAGAGGAGACGAACCTTTTGTTGATCTGCCATTTGTCAACTATGTTGACCCATTTCTATGGGTATTATACAAAAGCTCTAGGCGAGGAATAAGGCAACAACATAACATATGGTCTTAAGGTTGCATGCTTCTAGCCTGTCATCTTTATCCTCACCTCTACCCCATGATTTTTCAGTATTGATTTCTTAATTTTTACTTGAAGTCGTATAAGAGCGAGACATTGTGTTTATGCAGTTGATGTGATGGAAGGCAAGTTAGATGACAGGACCCTTTTTTTGATCTGTGATCCATCAATAATTGAAAATGCCTTTATTGATGTATTTTCCTGGTTATGAGGAAGGCTCTTCGGAAGGAAAAAAGGCAACAACCTTTGTTCACACATTTCTCTGGCTACCGGGATGTCACTTGGCTCTTATTGGAGGAAGAGCAATTCCAAGGCTAACAAAATACATTAAAACACTCTCGCTATTAGGAACTACTTCAATCTAAGCAAGGAAGAAGGCAATAAATATGACATGTCACATGGTCTTAAAGCTTCATGCTTCTACTCCATCATCTTCCTCCTTACCTCTATCCATGACAACAATTATTCTTTAATCTTTACTTGAAGTTGTATAAGCTGGCTACCTTGAATATGACAATTAGATATATACATTTTTATTGGATGGATGGATGGATGCATTTTGTTTGATGGATGGATATGGGTGAACTTACAACAAGAAGAGATAGGCATGTTGCCTAACTATGTTTCAAGCAATCACTGCCGTAGCTAGAAAGAAGAAAATTGAAAATGTAATCAGTCTATATCCAATTGGAAAAATCAACAGAAGACTTAACAAAAAGATGGGGGGACTGCTTGCAAATCAGAAAAGAATATGTACCCTCCCTCGAAATTTGGCAATAGGGCAGACTATACCAGTCGATGTCGAATCAATGAAGGGCTAGAAGTATGAGCTCATCAAGTGGCACCTGTATAAAATCCAGAATTACTCCAGGACAGGCTTCACACCGACCCTTATGGAAATAGTACATGGATCTGAGGCAGCTGAATTGGCGGATTGTGAGATAACGATTATTGGTGGTAATGTACTTGTGCATAATGAAGACATTGTAGCCCCTCTTTCAAAGATAAACTTCTTAAGCGAAGGCTGCCCCGCCGCTGGTCGAGGAGTGCCTGAGTGATCGGGCCTAAAAGCATGGACAACCCCTGCAAAGATCTCTACACACCCATCAAGAACGCCTAATCCAAAAAAAAGAGGTTTGGTTAAATAGAGGAATATTTTTCAGTTAAATAGAGGCTGCAATACATCCAGTTGTATAATGGATTGAAATATTTTTCCATCACAAAACGCTAAGCTTTGATCTGACAAACATGTGCATCTTAAATGCTTCTTTCCAGACTAAAAATCCACACTCCCCATGGAAACCCCAACTCAGAACTGCACGCCATGGGAAGTCAGCATTTAACCTCTCATCTCATTGTAAACTGTTCACAATAGCATAAGTCCTACAATTTCATATTCAATTACATTCAACAATTATTTCCTTATTGACGTGGGCCACACCAGAACACACTTTGCTAATAAATTGTTGCTCTTTCTATTCCTTTTGGTGTTTTTTGCATATTGACCTCTTATTTATCTAAATAAACAAACTTTTAACCAACGCGCACAAATGTGGCTTTTAAGATACATGTAAAATGCCACACATACGGCCTCTAAGGTAATTCACTTAAAGGCATTTCAATGCCTCTTCGTAATGTCCATTTTCAGAATATCCAAGAATTAGTAAATTTAAGATACCACAGTCCGGAATTTCAATTTATCGAAGATCTCTCTTGCCTCTATAAGAAAACTCCCTTTTGCATACATGCCAACCATGACATTGCCTAGCAATGGGTCATTTTCAAAACCAAGGCCGCAACTCCTGCATGTATTTCTTTTCCCTATTCAAAACCCCAGGTCAGCATATGCTTTTAACGTGAAACAAGTGCAGGAAGTTTATATATAAGTGACACCGCCATAACATTTTGTTGATTTTAAACTACACCCATTGTTTATATCTCCTGCCATTATCAGATTCCTTTCCTCATGAGTTCCCAGCCCTCTCAGTGGTGCCGTATCACATATATGTCAATTTAAACCATTTGCAAATACAAAGATCTTCCTTAAGTACCGCGCAATCTCAACATGCCTTGTCCGGCCCTTGGCTAATGGCCCTTATGTTTTCGACCAATTTTCAAACTACAAATAAATGTGACAAGATTTGGATATACTAGTCCTAGGTTCATCTCTTCAAATAATTTCATCAATGGGAATTTGCATCAAACAGATATAGATTCCAATCCTAATATAGTTCCTCATTGGCAAATATTGGTACTTGAAGTACTTGATTCCGGTTACAAAAGTTTCATATCAAAATTTGATGATTAAGCGCTTATGGATATATCTAATGTATCTAGAAGGCAAGGGTATGATTCTTCGGTATTGTCCCGAAGGGAGTAAGGAGGAGTTGTCGGCAACGCTTGGACACGTGAAAGCTTTGTGATTCAACTTCAACAACAATTTCTCGGATATATATTTGATCCCATTTGTCAGTGTGGTTCAAGCATCTGGTATTCTATATGGTTGAGGTGGACCATTGAGAGCTCGTATTAGGTGTCTTTGAGAACTTATCTTCCTGTGCGGGTTCTTGGGTATTTTATTGGTAACTATTTAGATTTTCTCGATTCGTGTTTGGTTTATCCTCGGCTTTTGTGTCTCCTTCAATTTCCTCCTTTTCAATCCATCAAGTTGCTGGCAAAAAAACTTTGTTCTTATTATGTTTAAAGTGGTGATGTAGTGGACTCTTTGGTTTTAAGAGAGTTCGAGAATCCCACTTGAGTGGGGAACCTATAATGTACCAGTATTATTTTCCTGTTTACACGAGATATAGTTCGTGCATTAAAGATGCCTTCTTGGAACCTTGTTACTAATCTTCCTCTTGATCTAATGTCATCAATTTTTTTTAGTTGCAATTACAGCGGGACTTAGAGTTCATGTTCTGCTTGCATCATGAATGGTCCAAATTTGTGTTTCTATGCGGTGGATGCGGCACTTTACCCAGTTATAGTTATGAAGCGGGTCTTAGTATAAAAATTTGGATCTTAAACCACGAATGGTCCGAATTAGCCGTCATTTATTGATAAGGAGGCTTTTTGTAGCTTTCGTGAGGGTATAAAATGCGTCTAGAACATTGTTCAACATTCTTTCCCAAGTTCGAGAAGCTCCATTGTTATTTCTTCATCTGTTCATGATCAACCTTCTTGATTTGGCATTCCTCGGCTATGGAAGATCTTTCTATAGAATCTGAAGTTTGGTGGTGTCATCCTTAGCACCAATTTGCGACTATAGTTTCCACTACTCTCCACAATGTTGTACACTCCTCATGCTTAAAGTTGTTGGCCATAGTTGATGGTCCTAATCTTGTTGAGCTAAAGTCATGGCAATAGGTGAATTGGAAAGAAGACAACGAGGAAGAAGTCATTGTATCATCTCAGTACTATTTAGTGGCATGATAATTTGATGTCTATTGATGATTATCTACGATAATGAGGACATGATGATTGTGATGAGGCTATTAGCGCCTCAGGTGGCCGCAAGGAGTATGATTATATTACTGCATGTATGGGTGGTTTGCTTCTGGACTATTTAGTCACTTCAGATCCCATGTCACAAATCCCTTGTTTGTATCTTGATTTTCCTTGATAATAGATTGTCATCCTTTCCAAAAAAAAAAAAAAAAAAAAAAAAAACCTCATTATACATTTCTCTACCCCTATCTATAGCTCTTATGCTACCGCAAGCTTTCAAACAACATGTAGATATTACAACATCATGAGCAATACCTTGCATCTGATTCTACTTCTTGAACAAATCCATAGTCAACATATCATGAAATTAGTGCAGTCCAACAGATTACATTTCAATCATGTAGCTTTTCAAAAACCAGCTTCTTGTAAGTAAACCACACTTGGCATACATGTTAACAAAAGTCCAACCAATATAAGGTTCTCTTCAGGGCCTTTATGAAAAAGTTAAATTATGTATCTCACTTGAACCCTTGCTCCCCAGCTCCATACTAGCAAAACTTTCAAACTAGAATTGATCATGATGTAGCTGACATCAACCTTCTTTTTTCATCTGTTCAAAGCAGCTCAATGCTTCAAGTGGTAATTCTCTTTTAACAAACCTTGCAATCATTCTGTCCATGACACAACATTCTAAAGGGGAAGCCCGTCAAACACTTATTGTGCCTCTTAAAGAGATCCGTTGCTTATCAAAAGTTGACTGGTTGAGGGGCATTTCTGGTGCTCAAAAGGCGGTCGGAGTGCTCTGAAATGACTTAATGTCCCCATTCCAATAGAACAGATGTAGGCAGTATTGAGAATCCAAGATAAATTCATAGCCAAGGCAGGCTGGTTTATCGTCCACGATAGGTGCCAAGTGGAGTCTTGATGTTGCATCACGGTGGGCATCCTAATAGGCAAGAAAGATTTGAACCTGGTTCTAATGATCATTAATTTCCATCGAACTTATTTTCTCCTCATTGTTCAATTGTTTGGCAACATCGACCCACATAGAGCCCAAAAGCTCCCCATCCCATAGTCGCGAGAGGATGGAAGATTGGGGCGGAGGATTCTACTGCACAGGAGGGACTTGCAGGCTTCGATCGCGGTGTCCCCAGTTGGAGCCTCACAATCACTAAGCCCAGGCTCGCTCTTCTTAGTTCATGGACGATATTACACGAGTGTCTTGGGCGTGAGGGAACCACACCAATCATCCGAACTTGGTGGTGAAACTCTCTGCATGATTACAATCATGGGGAAGCCACAGGAAAAATAGCTCGGCGCCGAGGATAGAGAAAAGCAACTCCTCCTATTACATTCCCATTCGAAGGTCTTCTTGGAGACCTCATACAAGCAATTAGACTCCTTTCTATCCTACTCCACATGAAGCATAATGCACAGTAATACCCTAGTTATTGAGTGTTACTATCTATCATTAGAAGGACAACAAGATCAGCAAATCAGGGTGTATAATTATGCTATTCAGGTACATATGAAGCTAAAGAGACATTTGG
Source organism: Isoetes taiwanensis (assembly GCA_021234155.1). Lineage (NCBI taxonomy): Eukaryota > Viridiplantae > Streptophyta > Lycopodiopsida > Isoetales > Isoetaceae > Isoetes > Isoetes taiwanensis. The sequence goes on along the minus strand of JAJEKV010000015.1, from coordinate 13,547,678 downwards.
CACAACTAGAAGCTATTTGTCATGAAATAAAAAGTGGATTTTCAATCATGAATTCAGACCCATTAACACGACAACATCTTCGAGGCTATAGCAATTCAAATCTGAAAAGCCCTAATCTTGATACTTACATGGATAAAAGTTAAAGATTAAAATTTATGCAGACAGAACATTGGCTTATCCATTGTATAAATTCTGGCCAGGGGCCGGGTTGACGAATATGAATTATGCGACTCCGTCCTTGGTATTGATTTGACTCTCCATAACAATGTCATGTTTGTATCAGCCCATTCCAAGGCTTTGATGCCTCTGATTCGATTGGTGGTACAGAGTAAGCAACTTAACTATGATTTCTTGTAATTCTCATAGTATTTGTGCTTTACTTTAGGCTCTGGTTTTAGCAAACGTCTCAAAAACTTCCCAAATGTCAGGGACATTCGGAAAAATCTCAAATGATCAATGATGTTTTCCGCCTCGGTTTGCTCTAGACTTCTTACAAATGCAGTTTAAGCTCTGTTGACAATTGGAAAGGAGTGTTTGCATTCATAATCAATATGAAGAAAGACAAAGAAGGAGCAAAAAATTATATTAAAATAGGCTTAGGACTAGGAAGCCATTGTCCTCAAATATAAAATACAAAAGTACAAGATTTAGCTAGTGGGGGGAAAATAATGCAAAAAGAATAGAATAGAATAGAATAGAATAGAATAGAATAGAATAGAATAGAATAGAATAGAATAGAATAGAATAGAATAGAATTTTTATCGTCCATGGAGACCAATCGGCCTGTTCAAATTTAAAGGGAGACGCAACAAAAGTATTCTTGTGAGTTAAAAGCACTTCAAAGTGTTACGAGGAAAAACATGTGGAATAAGATTGTTATCAAACTGTACAAATATCTATCATGAGGGGAAAGGAATATGTACATATATCAGGCAAGTGCCCAAGGAATGAGCTAATCCCGACGATCCATGATCTCTTGAAGGTATGATCTGACGCTGGCGAGGTCGGTGGTCTCTCCTTCACGAAGCCCAAGGAGCTTAGCTCCTGCTGAGTATTCAACATCTTGTCAATTCCACGCATACCCGCTGTTCACTTATGAGCCTGCGCGGAGGCCTTTTGCCTTATTCAGCAATGGGCACCTCGGCTCACACCTTTCAATCTCGGCTGCGGAGTTATGCTCCGGTTTAGCGAGAGAGTCCGGCACGTAAGTTCGTGCGGATGAAATACTTCTTATCTTGATATTTCAGTTTGAAGGGCTCTCAATTGTGATGACTCTCTTCAAAAGCGACACAGACTTTTTGCATCACAGTAGCACTATGACTCGATCGAGGCGGAGATGGTTGCCATTGTCTCTGCTCAACACGTGCTTGTCACATGTCATGGTTTCAATGGCGATGGACAAGGAATCCATGCGGGCACGCATGTGTTGAGACTCTTCTTGTCATACCTTCCAGTGCACTAAGCGGAGGCCATCCTCCAAAGTCATGTCACAGATCTCCATCTTTGGAAATACGTTGTTTTTGATGCTTGACTAAATTGCCTCTTGAGAGCAATTTAAGGTGCGGAGGCACATCTCCTCTGCTAAGTAAGCAATTAGGAGCTCTGTTGCCCTTTGCCATTGCTTATTTATTTTCCAATGCTCGTCAAATTTGCTGGTTTTGGTGGTGGTGGAGCCTGGTCTGACTTGCAGCTAGGCTAGAGTATCTATCATATGTCTGTAGAGCTATGCTTATTGCATGAGACGCAGTGCTTCTCCTTTTGAGTGTGCACTGTCAATTTGCTGCCAGTCATCGGTACCTTGGGGATAGCATTTATATACTCTCGGTAGAAGTTTTAGCACGCCGCCAATACTGCGCTAGGTAGAGGCTAGCATCGGCTACATCCATGCATGTCGGTAGGGTTGGATGAAGGGCCGCGGGAGCTCGTCAAGCTCTTCTATCAAGTTGCATGAATGAGGTTATGCCCCTCTGAGGGTAACTATGCGAAAGCCTCCAGCTTTTGGTGGTCACGCATAACCTACGTCGCTTCTGACGCCCATCTAGTTTCTATGTAACTCAGAATTGGTGAGCTTCCCAAGTGCAAGCAAATTCATGCTGGGTTCATACAGTTGCAATAAAGTGTTCAAGTGCTGCATAAATAAAAGCGCTGACCTACATCTTACGGGCAGCATGCGAAATAAACAATGGTTTCCCCTTACAGATCTTGGTACGCAGGCTTTTCAGGCCTTATAAATGCCGTCCGGTGATTGGATGAGTATCACACCCTCGAATCACCAATCTTAAAATCGGGTTGCAAAGACTTGCTATTTTTCTCCTCGGATCTTAAGCAAATATGTGCAAAACCATATGTCTTTAGAATTAATACCAAAACAAAGCATTCCAATAATACATTAACTCCCCAAAGCAGTACGCGGATCAATAGATGAAGAAAAATATATAGTATTGGAAAATGGAACAATGGAAACCCTAAAACTTGACACTAAAATACATTGTTTTGGCAGTTCTAAAACCTCAAACAACATAGAATATCTTTGAGATAACTCTGAGAGGCTTTCCAAAAATATAAATTCGTGAAATAGGGATTCTGATAAATCTTAACAGAAATATAATACTTCATTTACAAGTGGTGGTGACCACCCCAATAGATTGGAAGGTTTGATTGTGTGTAGATTTTTTTTTTTTGAGATGGAGGACGAGGAAGCCTTAAGAGGGTTGCAGTGAGTCTATATGACTTTTTGCACTCCTCGAGTAGGCACTTGCCCAATTTGGATGGTAGAAGCGGCTCTGAGGAGGAACTTCTTGACAAGTCAATGTCAAAGAATCCTTTGGCCGAAATTCAAGTTAATGGTCAAAGTAGAAGGTTTAATGGCAGAATGTTAATGGCATCTAGGAGTTCAACTTCCTTTGATATAAACGCTTGTTGTAGGAAAACTGTTTTCTTACTTTTTGAAGCAAATCTCTTGCTTTGCAAGTGTAAATTAAGTTCATTCCGGGGATAGGTTACATCCGTATGAAATTATTTTTGGATATAAAATTCTAAAAATATTTTTGGTAAAATGTGCTGCATATTTTCCTCAGCCAAGTAGGAAAAAAAAAATTGTCGAGTGAGCCTTGAGTTTCTCTTACAGGAATGTTAACGTGGCGTAACTGTGATTTTTTTGGTTTTTTTTTTATAAAGGCGAGCACTGGGTTCGCTTACGCGAAAAGTTCAAAAAAATTTTATTTTCAATTTTTTTTGGCGTCGGTGAGCCTACATTTCTTCTGCGAAACTTTTTCCTTGTCATGAAACCTTTAAATTCAATTTTTTCAGCAATCGTGGCTAGAAACTTTTCGTAAAGCAGCTGGTTTAACAGAAAAAAAATCATTTTTTTTTCGTCGCGGAAACTATTTATTTCAATAAAATAGAAAACTAAAGGTTTTCCTTCTGAAAAATTCCGGCCAGCAGGAAATTTTTTAAGTATTTTTGTATCGTAATTTGTCAGCATGTCATTGAATAATACGTGTGAGTATAAAACATGTATTCCTTGACTATCCTGGTTCATTCGTATTAATATGGACAAATTCAGAACATCCTAACCTTGATCTTTATATCACATATCCATCTTTCTTTTAAAATTGCTGTAGTGTTCTTATACTTTACTCCTTTTATTTATAGATTAAGGCCTCTGCACTTGAGTAGAAATTTGGCCCACATTTAACTTCACCTTGCATAATTTTTAAAAGTGGAGCTTTTGATTCTGTTTGTCATCTTAGGCCTGGTGCATCAGTATTGAAACTACTGAGTCAGGCCCACATAGACATTTTACGTATACATAAAATATGTATTCCATAAAATAGAGGTCAAATTGCATTTAGTGCAAATACCTTTGGCCTAACAAGTGAACTTTCCTTTAGGATTTTAGGGCAGTACCAATGACTTACGAGAAATATAACAAGTCTATCATGACGTGCCCATCAAGAGAGTACTTGAAGAAAATAGACAACACGAATAGATAGTTTATCGGAAGATAAAGCTAAACGTGTTATACTGATAGAACAAAGAAACATAAGATGAATAGATGGATGAGTTGGATGCAATTATAAAACTTACGGACTTCTTGACTTCTTGGTCTTGGATGTCATGTAGAGGCGCCGCATTAGATGACATAATATTTGACGGCAATTTTACACACATTCTGATTAGGGATATCATGGTAGTATTTTGCTGATGTTTGAGCTGAGCTTTGGCTGAAACATTAAATTGATACGAGAATGGGGAAGGTGCCATTAGTAACAAGATAAGCTGCGAGGCTCCATATGAGCATCCTTGTTTGGATCTGAGGCGCGGTGTTAGAGTATGCGATTTGGATTTAATAGCGAAAGACTTGGAGAAAGGGTGTACTGCAGTTAAGTTGTATTTATTTAGCAATGTCTATGTTGGTATTTACGGGGGATGCTTCGTTAACTTTTGAGTTGTTGGGGTTTGGAAAGAGGCACCATAACCATCTGGGTTTATACTGACTTCTAAATACGGTTTGATTCTACCCTCTGGGAGTGGTGCCATATGTTGTTGGCATATTCTATTTGAGAGGTGGTGAATTTGCATACCAAAACCCGTTTTACAAGTCGGTTTTCTTAGCTTATGGGTGAACAATTAGATGGGCCGAGACCACCTGCGGCTCATTACATCTAAATAGATACTTGTTTGGGTATTCGGCATGAAGATGAAACTAGTGATGCTGGCGGTCGGCTAGGCGTAATACGCGCTATCTAATAGCGAGTTTCTTTACTTAACTTGTTCCCATCTCTTCATAGCTTCTACGATGCAATTATCGTACCTTGTGCACTTTTGGTTTTGGATTTATTCAAGCTGAGTTGTGTAAAATTCTGCGGTCTTATTTGAAAATAACCATGATGAACCCGGGTTTTGAATTTCTTATTAACACATCTCGACTGACCTTACATTCTACCAACCAATGTATTACGCTAATGGTAAGGATAACTCGAATATACAAGTTGCTAATTTTCCATGGCATGGATTACTTTGGATCGTAATTTTACAAAAAAAACACTAGAGAGTATTTCTTGAGGATGATGATACGGCATCCTCCATCTCATCCCCAGGGATCAATGACATGGATGCACTTGACGGAGCCGTCCATGAATCAAACACATGGGTTTTGTTAAAATACTATGTATGAGCCACTAATGGGGCTTTTCCATGGAGATAAGTTGTTTCTCCTTTTTGGTTTATCATGTTTTATGGTTCATTCCCTTTTGCAGGTACTGAGAAACATGTGCCCGTGATCTTGGCATTAATCATGGGCGATGTGAGAGAGGCATTTATGTCGTTAGTCGCGGTGTATCATGAGCGATGTGCAATGCATTTAGGCAATATGTTAGATGCAATGAACACATGGAATAGAGACAAACTTCAGCTTTAAGTGTATCTGGTGAAGCTCATTTGAAGGCAGCGGATATAAAGCTCCTCTCGCCGTTGCCCTCACGTTTGGCGGAACATGAATGTGTAACGTATAGATATCATGTCACGCACAACTCGGATCTACCAGCAACAATATTATACTTGGTTAGAAACTCGAGCTCATAATCATCAAGCGCGTCGTGTGGGATCGATGTCAAGCCTTGGAGTAGTCTCCCATCACAAACACCAAGATGCCTCTAACCAAAGCAAGTTCCCTGCATGTATGTTTAGAAACTTTTTGTTACTCTCAACATAGCAATATGCGGTGTGTATGAACTCTGGCGTAGTTGCATCCTCAAACTATTTTCAAAATTCAACCTTCTCATATTCTTTATGGGTTGGTGGTGCATCTCCATCATCACCTTGAATGCCTCTGCCTTGGGTTCATCCTCCTCATGCTGCCACGTGCACCAATCTTTACCTTGGTTCTTCATAGAGGCACACACTTACAGGCGGTTTAGTACCAATACCGCTTCAGTGCATGCCTAGCCGCAGCATTCCTCCTCTGCATGGGAATGACCAGTAGCCTTTTGCTACGTCTCAAGTCCATGAGTTTATTTTATTTTGCTTTATTTTATTTTTATTTTATTTTTGTCAATAGCTCGGTTGTGGAGATTCACGCTTTTCGTGGATGCAAAGATTATCTGGAGTTATTGCTGACTATGTTGTCTAAATTAAAATGCACTTTATAGATAATTCTACATAAAATTAGATGAAATGTTGTGTATGAGGTCACCATAACCATAGTACCACTGCTGAATCCTACCCTCCCTTCAATACATATGACTCAAAATTCTATTTAGTTATCCTAATCAAACATAAGTAGAAATGTGCAGCATCTTAGGCATTAATGCGTTGAAATTAATGGAAGAGCGATCTGTAAGCCCCATGTGGTTGTTTTTGTGCATTGCCGGATATAAACATGGTAAAATTTTCGATAATCTTGGACATTAAAAGAGACAAACATCGATGGGCATGTGTCATTTGATAGGACTGTCACTATTTCTTTTATGTTGTTGTTTATTGCACTTGATGACATATTGTATAAACAAAAGTCAACCTTAGGGAAATAGCTTATATTCAGTGCATCAAAGTTAAATAGGACATTGGTTATGCTTGAAATCCCTTTACGATAAAGGAGAACTTGGCTGTTAACCACTGTCGACCCTTTGATACCTTCTTCATGTTTGAAGCGCGGTGCATACTCATAACATCCATCTTTTCTCCATTCTCCATGTGTTAGTTGTAATACGGGACACAGGTTCGATAGTTCCTTAAAATTCCATTGGTTGAGGAGGGGTGTGATGAAAAAATGGTAAAGGGTTATTGTTGGAAAATTATGACGAAAACATGGATGTATTTGCACTCTACCATTTTATATTTTAAATTCTATGTTGGTAGTAGAGTGTGAATAGGGAAGCTATAATCGCTTGAATGTCCCATAATGAAGCAGAGGTATTAAAAACTGCCAACCTTAACTTCATCATGATTTGTACAATAATTGTTGCGTGTCGGTTAATCGAGCTATCATTCAATGACTTGCGGCTTTGTCATCTTATGAGAATATCATACCATATATAATTGCCTCCTCGATCCCAAAAATCAAATTTTCTCAAGTTTTACGAAAGCGATATGCTGATGCTGGAAACGTGGTTGTGTGTACATGTGGCATGTCTGCCGATGGAACAAAAGTAAGTAAAGATTTAGTTTGAATGGATCTTCACGCTTGAAATGGGATGTGCTTCATTCAATTGCATCCACCTCAAGCTCATAAATGACTTCCTATTATGTGCAATGTTAAATGCCTTATCTCACATGCTTAAAATGGGTGTTCAACCGAAACGATAAGTTGTGGCTACATCATTAGTAAAAGGTGGGGAATAAAAAGAGAGAGATTTGTAGATTCAGAAGTCATGTTTGAAATTAATGGTGCAACCTAAGAAGACTATAATGCTTACTCTAAAGGAAGGTAGGATGACAAATGTAAAAGAAGATAGTAAAAAGGCTAAAACTATTTTAGCAAATGCGTAAAAGCAAAATAAATTGCATGTGGTCATCATTTAATATGAGGGTTGTGTCATTTGCAACATTTTTGAACCTTATGGTTATCATGAGGAAAGTTGTGATCAATATGCAATTTTAGGAGGAAGATTGAACCAATGACCTTATGGCAAATTGCTGAGCTTTTATAACATGTCTCTAAAATGCAATTTAAAATTACAGACTTAATATAGCTTTGTATGTCCCCAGCGGAGGGAAACCTATGTATCAAAATAACACCTTATATACCTGAGCTGATAAAAACACACATACTCAAGCTCTATATTTGCCATTTTTTCAAATCTTTAGAAACAATAGCTTCTGCCTTGGTATAGGATTTCACTGCAAGCTGCACAAATTCACGATACATAAAGAGTGCTCATTGGCAAATATTAAAAAAGAAAAAGCAATTCATCATCTGAGCTGTCTTCAAAATTCTTCTCTCAACTTTGTCAAGTTTTTGCCCATTAAACAACAGCAACTTACAGGTGTTTTGTAGCTTGAGCTGATATTTTGCTTTTAGTGTTTTTGCAGCAAGCTATACAAATTCAAGGCTAAATTACAATACAAACAATTTGGCTCCAAACACTATACAAAGGATGATGCCTTTACTTGCTCAGCAACTGCTTAGGACAGAAAGACATTTTTTACTAATGCTTTAAAAGTCATGGATAATTCATCCGTGAAGTAAAAATGTGTTGGGAATCCAGAGTATGTAGAGCAACTTAATATCAGAAGGTAGAGCAACTTAATATCAGAAGCGTGCCATGATCTAGAATGCAACAAAAGTCAAAACTAATACCAGATGGCAAATGCTAAAATTTATGTCAAATTCAAGAAAAGAAACTACATCCAACAAAGAAATTGAGCATCTGTTCACCTATACAATAAGTAGTGTAATCATGGCTCAGCGCTCATCATATGATGCATCTCCCATTTCACTTTTGCTACAATTGTGAATGGATCTGCACACGCTTTCAAGCTGTTACAATGCATTCCTGCAATCACAAATTAACTGGCCAAATAAACACATAACCTAAATGACATCAAAAAGACAAATTCTTATGCAGACCATTGCAGACCCAAAATGTGTGATGACAGATTTATTAATCTTTAGAACCTTTGTAGAAACATCTCTTGCTTACCTTGGCTGGTCACAGGCTCAACTAAGAATTTCATGCAGCCCGCGGGCAGTTTAGCTCTAATTTGTCCCTTAGTCAAGTGCTACTTTCTTCACTACACATTACTAATCAAGAGAATTATCACTTTTTTAGTACCTCTTAGCACAGTACATTCACCAGCACAGCCAAACAGCTAGTTTTGACCAGTCCTGGTGCTTTCTGCGTAAGGCTGCACAAGTAAAGTAAGCGCTTTTAAAAAAGAAAAGAAAAGGTATGTGTATCACACCTTTATTTGCAAAATCCATTGTGATCTTCCGCTGTATTGCATGAGTGGCAAAGAAGCTTTTTATAAATCCATATGCTAATCTCATGCCACAACAATTGCTCACTCCAAACATGAATCTCCCACAAGTTGCTCTCTATAAGTTTTTCTATAAGTTGTTGGGGAAGGCCTCGTATCTGCAGAAGCTGACTTCAAATTTGGGGGTATCAAGCACTCTAGCCGTAGACGGGTCTCCAAGTAGATATGTCTCTGATTCAGAAAGAAGCGGTAGATCTATCTCCATTGCTTTTGTTGTGCCTTAAAAATTCGAAATATCTCCTCTCGTCAAGTCAGCATGATTCCACATTGAATAACCTATTTCAAAACATAAAATATTAGTGGAAAAGCCCATCAGGAAGCTTGCTACAAAATTCCCCACCTCATGCTCTAAAAACCTAGATTCAAGATATTATTTTTCATGTAATGGTCAATCACTCATTCATCTTAGTTAAAATTATCAAGAGTAATAACCATATATATTTCATGGTCAAAAGTACTTGATAAAATGCAAAGACAAACATTCAACTTTTCATGTAGATGCACATATAAAATAATAAATATAGATAGATGGTAGCGTACGTATACCGACCATGGTAATGGATGCTAACCTGCAACACATGTAAAGAATATCAAAACTGCAAGCACATACTATACTGAGCGCCTTTTCAAGAGACTTAATTTACTTCGATAAATAAATATGATCCTTTCTTTGTTTCTTGAATCAAGAAATATCGCGAAACTTTAAGAGATGAATAAAGTACCACCTGGATGACATTGTAATATAGATGGTTAGTGCATTTTACCTCTACTATCTGCATGGTTTTATGCAAAATTTTTAACAATGCCCCTCCTCAGATGACGCTAACCTAATGAATCTGAGAAGAGTGCATATCGGGATCCTAACCACAACCTGGCCTATTGAATAATAAACTACCTAAAAACTGAAGCCGAGTAAGCCGATAGATGGATGTATCGCTAGAGTACACTATGGCAGCTGATCCCAACATGCAGTATACATCTAATATCAAAACATATACTATGTACTGAGTTCCCAAACAAATTAAGAAACAAATTACTGATAAATAAATACCATCCTCTCTTGTTTTTGAGGCAAGAAGAAAGCGCAAACTAAGAAATGGAGACAATAAGACTTTGAATGAATGACATTTTAGTGCCAAATTAAGAAATAGAGATAGCAGGAAGCAATGCTTAATTCCAAATAAATGCACCCTCGCATATGATAGCAATATCCCTCCCTTGTAATGCAAACCAAAACTCATTCTTCTAAACCTAGATCTGTATACCATTTTTCTTATGTAATGATCAATCACCCATCTTAGTTGTATTATAGCAGCACAACTATATGCTTACGGTCAAAGCTACCTTGACAAAATGCAAAGGCAAAGAAAGTACATTGCTTTCATCCTCATCGCACAGAAGCACAATACAAATAAAATGGCAAATCTTCTTTAAGAAAAATACCTGCCTATTGCCAAAAACTTTAACGGGTTCGCCTTTTGGGCACTACTTTGGTAAGGGCAAGCAAACAGAGGACCCAGTTGGCATGTAATAGAGCTAAGCCTTCGCCCAAATCCGTAACTCGTTGCTGCTCTGCAAAGGAAAAATCGTGGATCTCCATGTCCAATCTACGGCCTGGGCAATAGAGAAATGAAAACGACCACCGTGCCTTTAAGGATTGCGCTGGAACCTACTAGTAGTAAATAACTGAGGGGAGCAAAAGTGCCTTTAATCTGAGTAAATGCTGCTTGTAAGCATTTTGGACACCCCCACAGCCCCCGCACGCCGAAATGCTTCCCAACTCTACACCATAACCTGCAGAAACATGGAAACTCTTTGGTTATGAGTGGCAGAACAAAATCCCTGAGAAGAATAAAAGAAAATACCATGATTGGTGGTAGGGGCAGAGATACTCACCGCCATAGCTAGCGCTGACTACTCTGTACAGGTTGGACCAAAAATGCCTCCTCTCAATTGGAGAATTCAAAATCGGCATTGAATGCCCAGTAAAACTAATGTCCCGCAAGGGGAACGCAGGGAAAACGTAGTCCGAAAGCGGGAACGCCGCATGCGGCGTTCCTTTGCACGGTTCCCAACCCCATCACAAAATAAAAAGAAGATGATTCATCTCGAATTTGTTTTATGGAATATTCCATCTAATATTCCATATGGAGCAAAATCCACCGCCGTCTAAAAATCGGCAGATGCTGGGTCAAATCTAAATTTCCATGTCCCCTATGATTTAAAAACCATAACGAAGCCAATAGCCAACCAAAGAAACTACGTAAATGAAAAAAGTATCAAAACAAATGTAAAAAGGTGTCAAAACAAATGTAAAAGATTTGTACGCCAATGGTAATTTGAACCTCTAACCGAAGTTTAATTCTACACATTTGTTGTTACCCCATTTCAAGAACACCGATTTGTAAATACTTGCTCAAGAAGCCATCCAAATCCGCAGACAAAAAGCTTTGAACCACAAGTGCTTCCGCGAGCTCCATGGAGACAAGCGAACCCCGAGAGACGCTAGTGAAGCAAAGCTTCAAACAAGCCGCTAAAAGAACCCTCGCAAAACGATGGAAAAACTGTGGGAAAATGGCAAAAATCCCTCGCGAAAAACCTCTCAACACTTGTTAAAAAATGTAACCGTGCTAAAGATTCCGAGATTATGTGTGCGCTTTTCCTAAAGATAAGCCTTCCACTTTTTCCAACAAATGCTTCCTTGCAGATAAGCTTCCTCCAATCGCAGTAAATTCCCCTCGACCGCAGTAAAATTCCGCAAATTCCACAAACTTCAAGAAACCGTGAGATTCCCCATACTCCAAGAATAAGATAATTAACACCTCCCTTAACCATCCTAAATCATATGTAATATCCTGCCTTTTCTACAATTGCAAAAAATAATTTATTTCTACTTGAGGACAGAAACATCATGCATGTGGAAAGTATGGAACATGATTTAGGGAAGTGAACCCTCAAAAAGGTCGGAAAATATCTTCAAGGGTGGTAGGCCACCTCAACAAAAAAGAAAAGAAAAGGATAGAACAATCGACTCTGCCGAAGCCGCTAGAATAATAGTGCCGCACATGGCAATGACAACTAGGCAATCTAAAATGAACGAGATGACGCGGGTCAATGGTGGTGGATAGCAAAAAGATACAAAAGTAGAAGAAGCAAGCAGTATTGCAAACAAGATAGTATGAATCTAATAATAGCATCTAGAACCCGCCACGCGACGCATCAAGAGATCGTGATTTCCTCGCCATAATGCATAGCCGCCGCTGATATGTGGAAAGAAGATAGACCATTTCCTATGACTAATATATTAGGGGAGTTCTAGAAAAGTGTACCCAAAACCAAGCAGGCCCTAAAAAGTGCAAGAGATATTTTCATTAAGGATCATGGCTCAACAAGAAATGTGGAAAGGCCGTGATACAACTCAAAAAATACAAGCTCCAAAGGGGAGAAGGTATGGAAATCGCGGGTTCGGGATTTTTCCGTACCTTGCAAAATGGATGTCGTGATAGACACATGCGTGATAATTGAGGGAGAAAATCCAAGGCGTTCCGGGATGCGTATGTATATGTATCGTGCAAATAAGCAAGTGGAAGAGGGAAGATGGTAACGCCATATCATGGTCTACAGAGAAGTCAGCTGGAATGGGATGTCGAGAAGTGTAGCATGTCATATAGTGACATGGGAACTCTAGACTTTCGCTATAAGGCCACCGTTAATCTCCAACGCCAAATTGTTCAACCATAGTAACTTGGTTCTTCCAAATGATCCCTCCTCGTTGCTCCAAAACTACCTTCCTCCAATCCTTCATCGCCTCTACTTCCGCTAACGCTTATCAAAGACCTCAGTCAAGTAGCTCCAAATAATATGCTTCTCGTCAAATTTTTTATTCTTATTTGCTTATTTTTTTTTCTAATATGTGTGCACTATTGTTGCTAACTTGTTAGTTGTGGTCTCAAGGATGAAGAAACAACTAAGGCCTAGTAAGTTACTATTACTTGCTGGCTCGTACTTTTCATTACCATATCAGTGAATCATCACAGCGTTGAAGCATGCGATGCGGTCCCTTCATGAGGGAAAAGGCTTTCCCTTGCAAATCCTAAAGTTTCTCCAATTCTTGCATGATCAATAAGGGTCGAATAACATATAGTGTGTATAAACACCAAGTTGAACAAATGGGAACTTCGAGGAATTCTTCAAACAAATGATACATACTATTCCTTCAAATATGGATTATGTAGATCACTTGGAAAACATGTATTATTACCGTATAAAGCTTCCATTTGATTGTGAGAACAATACAAATAAAGGTGAACACTATGATGATTAATGGATATAACTACCCCTTATATTGATATAAACGATTTGATTCTTGTATGCCAAAATTGATTTGAAGACTTGTTCCACTCTGCGGAAGCGTATACCTTCCGCCACGAGATACCTCCCTTTGTCTAGTTGTGCATTAGATCATGACGCCCGTAATCATGTACCTCATTGTAACTTGTCGCTGATAGCTCCGTACTTATCGCGTCTCCCCAACACTCTCTTACTTGACTTATGTGGTTATTCTTTACTGCACATTCTGACCTTTATCGATTGAGTATTTACTCAAATTTGTTTACTTAAGTTACAAAATCACATAGTTATAAGTAGGTGTAGTCTACTCTACATAGAGGCTTTTTTATCTTAATTTCTCAGACCCCCAATACACAAGATCTACAACATGGAAAGAAATGGCTTGATGAGACGATAAGATCCCCTCTCCATTGAGACCACATTGATATATGCTCCATGTTTCATTTTTCACATTGGCAAGAATGTTTTATGCTCATTCTTCAACTCCAATAAGTTCTACATTCAAAGAACTTTGAGGTTTCTAGGTTCTAGTGTTTGTTAACCATTCATCTCTCCTTTATAAGGCATTCTCCCATGTAGCTATTAAGGATGGCATACTTAAAGAGAAGAACGTTATATGAACCCACCCCCCACACAGACCCCATCCCCCACACACCCCCACCCCCACACACATCCCCCCATGGCTCAAGGCTTACACACACACACACACACAAAATTATTTGAGATTTGAGATTACAAGTATGAGATTTGAGATTACAAGTACATCCATCACTATGTAAAGTTAACGTGGGTCAAATTTGGGCATTCCAGCAAGTAGCACCACGCCACATATCCATCATTCTTTTAAAGAATTTACTTTCTCTAATGTTCATGCCACCTTTTTTCGTTTTTTTTAATGATTCTAACCTCTAACCAATAGCGCATAGCCACTTGGTCTAAAATTTGGCCCATTAACTTCATGTTGCATCAATGTTCACGTGCCCCTGATTTTGAGCTGTCAGCTTGGCGTATTGACCAACATTTCTCTGTATAAATGTTTTCCGTAGAATAGAGGTCACGTGTGAGTTTATTGCAAATACACCCATGATTGACCCAAACAAAGTAGTGGCGCATAATTTCACAAATTTTGAACCTTTAAAAATTTTTGTTTCATATAACTTATGAAATCTGTCAATAGGTTTATTAGACATATGAACACATCTATTTATAACGTACTTGTCAAGAGAAAGACCCAAAAATAGATAGCACGATTAGATAGTTTTATCATGGAAGAATAAAACATAAACCTATATTGGAATAGAAGAAGAATGAAAGAAGGATGATAACTTTGTGGAGGCAATTACTTAAAACATTGACTTTGTGCAGTCTATTGATTAACATGCAGGCGCCACATAGATAAGCATAATGCTCGAGCAAGTGCTATTTCACCCAATGTATGTGATAATGACTCCTTGAGCAGAGGCTATTTCACCCACTACTCGCATCCATATTATAATGAATGACGCCGAACAACAAATCATTTGCAAGTACGATTATAAGTTCGTCTCATCACTGGGATAGAAAGCTAATGTAGCCAAATTCAAGCATCCTAGCAAAAAGAAGACGATGGCTCACGTGGCTGTCTCACCATTCTTTAAAGTGGATTTTGTTTCTCTAGTGTTCCCACGCTTCTCCCTTTATGATTCTAAACTCTAACCAATAATAGTGCATCACCACCTGGGCCGAATTTGGCCCATTAACTTGATAAGTGTTGTGCCAATCTTCATGTGCCCCCATTTTCACCGCCAATTTGGTCTCCACAAAATTCCGTATATCGACAATACTTCGTAGCAAAATGTGTCTTTCAAAGAGATCACGTGTGAGTTTATTGCAAATACGCTCATAATTGGCCCAACAAAGTATTAAAGAATAATTTCATAAATTTTGAACCTTTAAAAGCTTTTGGTGCATATAACTTATCGAATGTGCCAATAGGTCTATTAAAAATGTCAACACATCTACTTATAACGTACTTGTCAAGAGAAAGAGCCAAAAATAGACAGCATGAATAGATACTTTTGTCACGAAGAATAAAACATAAACCTTTGTACTGGAACAGAAGAAAAATGATAAGAAGGATGATAACTTTGTGGACGCAATTACTTAAAACTTTGACTTTATGCAGTTTCTTGGATAACATGTAGGCGCCACATAGATAAGCATAATGTTTGAGCAAGCAAGTGTCGCTTCAAATCTTAATTACATTGGTATTATTCAGATCGTATATGATAATGGCCCATATTTCACACAATTACATTCCAGATCCATATTAACGTCGAATAATAAAGCATTTGATTTGCAAGTATGAGATTATAAGTTCATTCATCACTAGGTAAAGTTAATGTGGGCCAAATTCAGGCATCCCAGCAAGCAGCACCTTTGTCTACCATTTTTCTAAAGGATTTACTTTCTCTAATGTTCCTGCCACTTTTCTCCCTTTTATTATGATTCTGAACTCTAACCAATAAGTAAGGCCGCCATTTGAGCTCTAAATCTAGCTAATTAACTTCACGCAGCTAATTTTCACGCGGCTCCCTCATTTTGACGCCAACTGGGTCCCATGGCTCCACATATTGGCCAAATATTCCGTGTATAAAATGTCTTCTTTGTGTTGAGGTCACGCGGTGAGTTTATTGCAAATACACTTATAATTGGTCTCAACAAAATAGTTGAGCATAATTTCACAAATTTTGAACCTTTAAAAGTCGAATGGTTCTGCATCCATGTTCCTCCTTTTCGCTAAAGACCTCTCTTCCTGGGCTGTTCTAACCATATCAATGCGTATACATGAGCTCTCAAGAATCGAGAGAAAAACAAGAGATAAGGGCTAATTCTCATCTAAAAACATGAGTTCTATCTCTACTCATATATATTACAACGGCCTTGGACCCAAAAATAGTGTGGGTGTGTGTCTTATTACCAACCTCGATCGCAGCCTAATTTTCGTGGAATCCGGCAAATGTTTCTTTTATGTGCCTAGAATTCACACTGATCAGACTTCCATGGGGCCGCCATTTATCCGCTCTTGGTCTCTTCTTTGACCCCAGCGCGGTCTCAAGGGGTATGGGTCTTACCCCCTCATGCCCCGGACCTAGTGCCTTATTCCCCGCCTCGCCTCGGTGGTCTGGGGAAATAGTCCCTGTGCACTGAGGTACAGACTTAACACCACCCCCACCAAATGACACTTAGTGGATGGGAGCAAAGCGGAATAGCCTCAAAAGGCGTGGAAATTAGGAACATGTTGGAAATCATCTTGATGGCTATGAGGACGGGCGCAGAGTGATACTTCTCGATAAGTTCTTGCCGTTTGAAGTAAGATTCTGAGTGTTGAAGATTCAATTGAAGGGGTCGATCAAGAAGAAATCCGCATCACACCATGTTCTCGGGGCAAGTACCTGCGAGCCTCTCTACGTACATGCCTGCATTCCATGAGAAGACATATCTCACATGACCAAAGGTAATCGCACTAGCATTTCACTGTAATAATAAATAGGTCGCTTATGCGTAAGGGAACATTGAGAAGACACTTCAAAACCGCACGTAATCCAAATTTGACGAACCGAGGGATCCGGCGATGTGGCAAAGACGCTTCCAAAATCCTCTGGTGGACCTCAGACGCGCTTTGAGTCGGCGCCCGCCATCCACGCTCATTGGGGATATAGATCTAATTCCGACAATCTGCTGTTTCACCTTCTGCCGCATCGAGCCGCTTAACAAAAACGTGGATCCCACAGGTCGTGAGTTATGAGCTGGAGTCCAATCAAGATGACCACCCAAAACAGCTTGGTCCAAAATGGGAAATGCCAATCCGATGTGAGATATTGACTACAAGTGGTGGCGCCTGCAGAGGCATGTATTAAATGATTTTCGTGAGAGGTCGTGATCATGGGCTTCCTCGGCCCGGGCTCACTAATTCTTTCAAGCAGAGGTCAAGATCTAAGGTTTGGACATCACGTTCCTACCAACAAGTAAGCAAGATGCATTGTGAGGAGAGACCCATTCCGCGGGAATGGTCTCCGACCGTCAAGGTAAGTACCTAAGAGTATTGAATCCTCCAAGATGTCAAAATGTTCCAGTAAATCAACTCCCATATTCGTGATAAATTTTTGCAAACTTGTTCCGTAGTTTCATCCAAAGGGGGGAGGTGATGAGCAAGCTCGCATTTATTCCTCCTAGTAAGCTGACGGTTTCGATCCCGCAAGTATTTGTTGTGATAGTAAAGCCACCGAAAGCAAGTTCATTTGTTTACCTGAAAGCACGCTTTGGCTCCATCATCAAACTTGTCTAGAGTATCTACCAAGTAGAAATCATGAATGACATTGGCCACCTGCTGAACCAAAGCTAAAAATGAAAAAAAGTTTTGATCATCACAAGTAAGAAGGTCATAGACCAAGAGAGCACAAAAGAGACCTTGTCTCAATGGAGAGGCCTACCAAATAAGGAAGAGATCAAGGTTACTGAGGGGCTCAAGAATCTTGCCATTGACCGAAAGTACCACTTAAGCGTAAAGAGGTGACTACAAGTGAGATTGTAAACATAATCCGTGATACCGGGTAGGAGTTGAGAAATCTCGGAATTGTGTTTAACCCGGCTGCATAGTCTCGTAATGACTCCGAAAGCTTCTTCAGTGATTTTGAATAGCCTACCGCAGCCCTCGACATGTTCCGTATCACTTAATTTTATTGTTATCCTTCTCGCGAGAAGGCGGGATTGATCGCAGCTTCCAATGAGAATGCGGACCGAGGAGGATGGCCCCGAGTGGAAAGTCAGAATCAAGATCGGGTAATTGCGGTCATCAATCACCGCTACTTCCTCGAAAGACCAGAATCGAGCTTGCAAAAAGCCGGGTGAATCTGCGGCTCGAACCGCTAAGTGAAATGTAGACTTTCCAAAGCGTAGATGCCGAGACACCTTTGAGCTACACAAGATGAAGTTTCCTCATTAGTGTAATCATTATGGAGCCCTTTGTGGCCGCCCGACCGCCGCGTAATTTTATCTTTTTTCCTTAAGCCATGCCGTGGTTCTGGAATAGTGGCCTCGAGCCGTAATCCTCGCCGACCTTCTAAAGTGGCACGCATATTTTAAGGTTCAGCTTTCAAAGCCTCACTCACCAAGTAGCGCACCATGCTTACGCCGAGACAATCTTCAAAGTTTGACTTGAGTGTTGGCACCTAAAAACTCACAAAGAACAAATATATGGTGTCCATGCATTCTTTCGACATCATTTATGAATTGCTTCTCGGCGAGTCTTGAAGCCGGCATACATTTAGCGCATAACCGCCAGACAGACAGGCACGCCTGACCGGAGGGAGGTAGCGGAGGTTGAACTTGCAATGAGGGTCTTGAATGACAGATGCAAGTATGCTGAGAGACTTGTTGGGAGTGTGAATTTTCGGGATTCGCGGACCGAGAAGACGGACATCAATAACAGACTTGGCGTGGCACGCGAGGTTGTGGAGATGACTGCTGGTCGTGACTCCAAGTGATGCAGGAACTTTCCTCTTAAAGTTCTTGATGCTGTGAATGGTGGGAGGACTCAACATGACCTGAGACCTGAGAGGCGTGACGAGATTGGTGCAGCGACTCGACCGGGGCTAAGACAATGGTTGATGATGGCTTGCAGATGTGCACCCATGGCAGCATTCTAAAACCAGAGCCCCGAGGAGTTACTTGTAATGCATCAACTTCATAGAAGCAAGCGCCAAACATGATCCGAGGCCAATCAATATGATGCGTGGGTGTATTACCGCCGCCAGGCGCGACAGCCATGTTGGCTAATCCCACTGGTAGGACTATATAGGGCAAGCAAGATGGGGAGAGGAGAGCACCGCCATTAATTTATGGAGATGCAAAGGCACCATGCCCCACAATTGCAATGAATGGATCACCTGTGAAGATGAACAATTTGGGACCTCGGTGGGAAGCCGCAAAACCGGGCGCAAGATTCCGGCTGGATCTGCTATTGGATCAGCGGATCATCCCGACCACACCAACCTCAGAGGTGGTGGTGCACTGCGACTGACCTTATCACCGCTTCTCTCGCCACATCCTCAAGGTGACTTCTACCCCAACCGGAAAGTAGATGTAAAATTTTTTAATGTAGGATTTTGTACATAGGGCTCAACCTATAGCGGAAATATATGGGGCTTATGCCCGCTTATTTATATATGGCGTTTCTAGATAATAAAAATATGTTCACTCACTTATTTGTCTCGGTAGTTCCAATGATCTGGATTGTGTTTCAGGTGAAAATTTTTGAGTCGAAAGCCATTAACCGAGTAGGTAATGGAGTGCCATCTAATTCAGTTGTTTAAAGACACACTAGGGTTGCACCACTTGAATAATCCGATAAGGACCAAGCCATCAAACTTGTATTTAGAATCATGTAGAAGCGACCAAGTTCCCCTTCCTCAATGTCTTTGCTTTGAGGTGGCGTTTGTCATGCCATGATTTTCGCAATTGTTGTCCAAGAAGAACACCTAAGATAGGTACTTTCTCGCCAAGCTCATTCAATTGTTGTACTGGTAGACTCGCTTTTGAAGTAATCAAGTAGGGGGGACCATGCACCGTGAAAGCCAATTGAAAACGCGAGAGCCGGAAGAATATTCAAAAGGCATGAGGGCCTCGACCATAAATCAACTTGAAAGGAGTGTATCCCGTAGGCAATTTTAAACCGGGGTGTTGTGCTCCAAAAGAATAAAGAGGTAGTTTGTCCCGCCACCAATGCGAAGCATCAAATTTTCTTCAAGATGCATGAGAGTCTTATTGGTACCTTTTGGCCGCTTCTATCTCTCAGGATAATAGGAGTGTGCTTTTTTCCTGCGGATGAATATGTAGATAATCCGCCAATTCCTTGATAGTGTGATTGACAAAATGCACAATCATGCATCACCGACTAGTTCGGTGGATAACCGAACGCTGCGGATAACATGCGTAGAGAACTCTTAGTCGCATCGGTAGTAGTGTTAATGAAGTGCAATAGCCTCCCCCACTCCACTCGTGGCATAACTGCGGAGAACCAAAATATACGGGCGCGCGCGTTCTCACGGGTTCCATTGGCCCAACAAAAATCCATGCCCCACTTGTCAAGGGTAGCGCAGGAAACCGAGTTAAAGGGAAGAGCCGCCACGCCGCGGGGAGCCCACTCCACACACGCCGGCAGACATCACAAATAAGGCTTGAGCGCGGCATCCTTGAAGAGTGGGCCAAAATAGCCGCAAGAAGAATTTTGCGTCGTGGTGTCACCTAATCGAAATGTCCACCACCAAGGCCCCTGCGAGCTTCAATTTTAACCATCTCGATACTCTATGAGGCGTAACACATGCAAGACCATGTCCTTGCCACGCTTAGAGATGGCCCGCAACCATAAGATAGTCACCTACCCTCACAGAGGAACTATTAACTACAAGTGGGACGGAAAGCTTCCTTTGAGAGCTGGATCTTCCAATGGGAGGGGCACCGAGAGAGGGTGATGCCGATAATCATGAAACCAAAGTGAGGTGGCTATGATCAAGAATAGTTGTGCATCGAAAATATCAAAACACCTCGTGGCTCTGCCGCCCATGTGGATGCTGAGAGATGGGCCAGTACACATGAGACTTAACACCCGCCTTATGAATGATTTCAAGGGGGGCAAATTCTGCAAGAGTTAATCTACTCAAGGCGGGTTTCGTTGATCGGGATACGTAAGAGCTTCGATGATCAACAAAGAATTTGATTTTGCTACCTAACAAATAATGACGGAAGCGCTTGGACACAAGACAAGGCCCGCTGCTTCTCGGCCCTGGGTGGTTGAATAATTGCGCCCGCAGATTAAGTTTCCTACCGGGTATAGCTTAATGGGTTTATCTCAAGGCTCATCATATACTTGGAAAGAGAACATCACCAATAGCGAAAAAGCCGACATCAACATGGATACATGAAAGGGTTTGCCCCATTGAGGAGGAACAAGGACCGACGCTTTGAGTGAGTTTAGGATCTTCGGGCTTTTGAAATGTCGTCACCGGGATTCCAAGCCCAAGACGCATTCATCACCGTGAGTTTATGAATGGGATCAAAGAATAAAAGAATTTGTGAAATGAAGGTTGCATAGTACCAACCTTTACCCAGATAGAGATACACCAATGTTCAGCCATCATTGTAACCTGATTCCTTGGCGGATCCATGGTGATGTGCCTTCCTTTATCTCCCACAACATGACCCAAAAAGGACACCTGAGGTGACATAGAAGGTGCATTTTTCTCGATTGAGACTCCATACCACTTATCACATTTTGAAAACAAGCCTTAACTTATCAAGATAAAGTTCATCCATAGCCATATGCGTGAGAAATCATCCCAAAGATTTGTAGAAAGGTATTGTCTTTCGCGTAATCTTGAAATACGAGAGGCTACGATACGCTGAAAAGTGGATGGAGAATTTAA
Source organism: Isoetes taiwanensis (assembly GCA_021234155.1). Lineage (NCBI taxonomy): Eukaryota > Viridiplantae > Streptophyta > Lycopodiopsida > Isoetales > Isoetaceae > Isoetes > Isoetes taiwanensis. Next base: position 13,525,884 of record JAJEKV010000015.1, on the reverse strand, counting down.
TGATCCAAAAAGGAACCACTTTATAGCAAAAGTGCCTCCCATGGTATGGTGAAAGTGGTTTAATTGATCTTCCACTTTGATAGAGATTTGGTTGTACCTCTAAAACCATCCATGAAGGGAGTACATCTCTATGACCAACACCTCTTCCGTAACTCCTGGCCTCAGGAAGGATAGTGGAAGTGGATCCTGCTCCGCGGTCCTGATTTAATTTCAGAAATCCACAAACTCGGATTTTTCCACGTGCCAGCAACAAGCAATTGGGCTGCTACCTTAATTTGTGAGTGTTTGACCTCATAAATCAAGCCACGGCAAGAAGTTTGTCAATTTTGGCTTTGACACCTGGGCCACGAGAAGTTAGAATTGAGCCCTGTGATCGTTGTTGCTGGGGATTGACGCGGCATCAAGTTTGGTGGTAATGGTCGGCTTCTCCCAACTCTTTTGATACCTCAAGGTCTTTGTAGCTCCATGCAGATGATGTGCTTGAACTTTTCACAATAAGGTATGCTACCCAGCTTTATAGCTTGGTGAAAAGATGTGCACCAACCGGTGTTGATTTTCAAGATCCACTACCTTACACCGAGTTTGAATGTGTGGGACAACTTCCGTGACTTTTAACAAATACAGCAGAGGTTTGGCATTACCGAGGTGCAACATTTGTGTGGTAGCAAAAGAGGTCGCCGAGTGTCATCAAGCAATGGTTGTTTCATAATGGTACGTGAATGTCAACAACATCACGAGAGGCCTGCGGTTGGAAAAAATTATCCACACCTCGGAATGTGATTGCAAGGGAGCCGTGTACTGTCGAAAGGTGAGCAGCCACCTACCGTCCCTATCATGGGTCATCTCACCCCAAGGATCTCAAGGCATCAGGTGGCTAAAGACTGCAGAGGAAGATCGCATGAGTGAGTCCCAACATGGTAAATATTTTGAGCTGCCTTCGTAATCACTGGCCCCGAAGCTGGTGGTTCAAAGATGCTCAACGTAAATGAGCTTGTCGTACTTCAAGATCCATAGTTGTGCATTTAAAGCGCTACCTGGGTGGATGACCGCTTCGATCACTTGCCCAATAATGAATGCTCTTAGCTTGGCAGTAGGAAGGATCGCCCCACCAAAGATTTCATAAAGCGTCATCGATCTTCACCAAATTTTCCAAAACGCATAAATTCCAAAGGGAACTTGAGATCTCCTATACCGGGAGTGTGGAGAAGAGGGTGATGCCTTGAGGGTCGCGGATATGGGTGTGTTAGCAAGCTTGATGTCATAGGGGCATGATAGAGCATTTTGATGCCTAAATGTTTTCGTTTGTCCGTGATGAGGTTGGACAGCACTACCTACTCAATTTGCACGCGATTGATCTCTGCTGATTTTCCAATCGCGGACCGCGGGGATTGAAGTGCAGCTACGCCCTACCAAACTGGGTAGTGGCAACGCTTTGAGAGCAGACATAGCCTGAGAATGGTAGCAAGACTAAAGAAATCTTTAATTTTCGCCAAATTTTCTCGCTGAGTTCTAAGGAAACATGAGAAAAGGGATCTACAGGATTCTGGGGTGTTGGAGTCTCGAGGCAAGGAAGCCGGTGACCTTTCGGTGAAGCCCATTTCAAATGTTAATATTGGGTATCATTGAAAGTGCGTAGGTTTGGACGCAGGAAGGCGCTTTCTCGACACTGCACGCTATGGTGGCATGAACATTGGCAAGCATGCGCCCTTCTACAGCCTTGCATGAGTCGAGAATGCTTTGTCGCATAGGATGCTTCCTCGCTCCACTACGCTTATGGAAGAAAGACCCTCTTCCTACTCCGGGACACAATGCTTGCATTCATTTAGTTAATTAATTTTAATTAAATGGGTGGTTCCGTAATAACCATCTTCACATAAAACTTCTTAGAAGCAAGATAGACGCAAGACAAAGGTTTCATAAGCCGCAGGAACAGCTACTGAAATATTTATAAATGCTTATGATGCTCCAGTGCCGTGCCATTAACTCCATTGCCTTGCTATAATTTTGTAAAACTTCAATATTAAACTATTAAGGTGCCTGTAAACGTTGCCGGGCATAGCTTAAAAACCGTGAAATGATATATTGGAGCAATTGTTAAATAGATTCATCACGCTTTAAAATGAGATAACGGCCAGTATCTGCCATAATAATACTTTCACCTCCCCTTAACTTTTTCCTTTTTCTTTTGCCTTTCTCCACGTTTCCTTTTTTCTATTTTTCCCTTGTCTCTTTTCCCTTTTTATATTTTTTCAAATTGCCTTCACTATTCTATTTCACCCTTTTCCCTTTTCCTTCTGCTTTCTCGCTTCTCCTCAAGCCTCTTTTCAATTTTCTCTCCCCTTTTCCCTTTTTATATTTTTTCAATTTGCCTTCACTATTCCATCCATTTCACCCTTTTCCCCCTTCTGTTTTCTGCTTCTCCGTTTTCCTTTTCAATTTTCCCCTTCCCTTTTTCTCCAATTCGTTTTGCCCTTCCCCTCTTCCCTTTTCCCATTTCCCTCTTTTCCTTATCCTCATGCCCTTTTCTTCAAGTTTCCCTTCCCCCTTTCCCCCCTCCCTTTTTTCTTTTCATTCTTTTCCTTTTCCCTTTTCCCTTCCCTTCTCCCCGCCTTTTCGTTTTCCCCTTTTTCTCTTCCATTTTCCTCCTTTCCCTAGCCCTTGTGTCTTCCCTTTTTCCTAGTGCCCTTTCCCCCTTCCTTTTTTTCCCTCTTTCACTTTCCCTTTCTCCATGCTATGTTTTCCTTCCCTTTTACCCTTTCCTCACCCTTTTCCTCTTCCCTTTTTTTCTATTCCCTTTTCTACGCTCGCTCCCCTTTTCGCTTTTCTTCACATTTTTCTCTTCCCCTTCCCGTTTTATATTTTTCTCTTACTTTTCTTTCCCGTCCCCTTTTATATTTTCCCATCCCCTTCCTCCTTTTTTTCCATTTGCCTTTTCCCCTTTTTTCAAGTTTCCCTTTTTCATCTTTTCACTCCTCGCTTTTTCCTTTTCTCCCCTATTTGTTTTATTTTCCGCTCCCCTTTTCACATCTTATCTTATCTTATCTTTTAATTTTTTCTATTTTCCTTTCTCCCATCCCCTTCACTTCCCTTCCCCCCTTCCCTTTATCCTTTCCCTTTTACCAATGGCCTTTTTCCCTTCTTTTTTCCTCCTCTCCCGACCCTCTCTTGCTTTCACCTTTTCCCGTGTCCTTTTTTTCTTCAATTTTCTTCTCTTCTGCTTTTTTTGTCTTGCCCTTTCCTTTCCTTCCTTTTCTTTACCTTTTTTGCTCGTCCCCTTTTGACAGTGACCTTTTTCCCTTCCATTTTCTTGCCCTTTCCCTCTTCCCTTTTTCTCATAGCCTTTTCCTCCGTTTCCCTTTTCCCTTTTCCCTTTTCCTCTTTCCTCCCTCATTTCTCTCTTCCCTTTTCCTCATTTTCTCTTCCTCTTTTCCCCATGCCCATTTTCCCTTCCCTTTTGTATCTTTCCCCACTCTTTTCTTTTTCCCCCTTCTCATTGTCCTTTTTGCTCTCCCCTCCCCCCTTTTTGGGTTGCCCCTAAGGGGGCAAACCCTTGTTTATGTGGGTTTGTGGCATATTCCATGTATACAAGATATACCTGGAATATGCCTCGACCGCTAAAACCCACCGCCTACCGTAGAAATCATAAGGGCTTCTCGCTAAGGACATCCATTCTCTAAAACCGCTAACCTGCGCATCCAAAGCTCGAGATCAATTGTTTTACAAAATGAACGCATCAATTGCACCCCGAGGATTTGCTATATTGCTAATCTATGTGGAGGCGTAGGTAAAATGCCTTATTAGTTGCATACATTGATTTTGTATCTGCATGATATAGGTATTCCTGAAATGTCGCTACTTTGTTTTCAGGTTTCGACAACCGAGAGAATATTTGTTAATAAATAAATTTCAAGCACAAGTAAAACATTGCTGGGCTTACATAAATGTGCTGATGGGTTCACTATCAATTGCTGAGTATGAATTTCCCATTTCTCATTATTATTGTCATATGTTCTCAACATCACATGTTTTCTTTTCCGATCCGGTTTTTGGTTCGCTTTTGCGGGATAAACAACTACATCAGAAAAGAATTTACGTAATGTTTGTTGCCCTTATGGTCGCTGGCCCTTTGCAAGCCATACACGTAACTTTAAACATAGTTATTAACCATATAATAAGTAATGATGTTAAATTTATTATACTCTGTGAGCCAATTTTTTCAATACATGGATCAAGTGATGCATTATTGTTTCCATTTTCAATGCTTGTCCTTTGCGCTTGGTTCCAGATACCTTGCATCCTATTCTAAACAAGGGCTATGATGCTTGAGAATGTAGCTGCTTAGACAAGAAGTTTCCCGTGAAATCACCCTTGTGTAACCTAAAGGTGCTGGCTCTTTCTCACCTAACAACATGCTAAGCATTGCTCATTAAGCCGCTTCTATTCATTTTTTGTTAGGTATTAGAGGTTCCAATCTTTTAGCGATCTCCTGCAGTAATTGGGATGACCGCCAGAGTGGCTTCTCTTACAAAATCCTTAGTTGGATAACTGTGATTATTTTTCCCCTCGACATTTGTCCTTCAAATATTCATATAACTCTAAAGAGATAATTGATGCCCATATGCTAGTCCTCCATTTGATCCAATAAAGTAGCCGCCGATAATCTATTTTACAGGCCCCTCCCTCAAGACCCCAATGATGCCATGTAGCTAAGCTCCGTAAGTGTGGTTGGAATTTACAACCGAAACATGGGGAAAAGAGGTGCGTAAATTATGCTGTTGTCAACGAGCTATGATGAGCATCGGCTTTCTATCAGAAAGTGTACCAAATTTCTAGCTTCCGTGAACTGCAAAGACGGTACTCCAAGTTGATAACCTCCTGTGTATTTAATCATTTTAGGTCTACACTATATAGCTCGTAATGGCATTGTTGCAAACAACTAAATGATTTTCAAAAGATTAGTTTGATATGGGTAAGGTTATTTTCAAACGCATATCAATGTACCAATTTGTTCAGACAAGAAGAAAGGCCCTATTTATGAACGCGGTAATCTCGATCCGTTTTGAAATTGTGAAGCAAATTTTGAAGCCTTGGAATTACCATCGCTCTAACAGAAGAAGCCCCTCACAAAAATAAGCCATGCCACCAATTTGCTTGAATCCAAGAAGGAGTTCATGTTCTCGCCTTATGTTTTGATGTTATCAATCCAATTTCTATGACAAGAATTTGTTGTTTGGGTCAAAAAAATGACCAAGGCCTCACATACTTCCCCTAGGCAGATCATTTGGTTCTCAATAAGTACTCTCCTTTTGTTTCTCAGATCCATGCCCAGATCTAATGCCTAATTTCTTTATTTTAGATAAATAATGCAGAGGGATTCAAGAGGATTCAAGGTCATATGCAAAGTAATTATTATGGGCAAAACGGTTTACGTAGGCTATGCTTCCCTCCCTTGCTCGTGCCCGTACCGCAGTTCAACGATTGTGATGATAAGCTCACTTCGCGTACTCTTGATGTAAGCACCCATCTTGGTTTACAATTTTGTTATTATTCTTTATTCTCCTCATGAGGAATTTGTTTTAGACATGTTGTGCTATGCTATGTATTCTCAGTCCGACTACAAGTTCTTCTACATTGGTCGAAAAGGAGAAGCTTGTGCGTAATGGCGCCAAAATTAACAAACGAAGCCCTCGTCTCAAGAACCAATTGATTTATTTATCGAGAGCCAGAGATGAAGAACAAGGAAAAATGTATAAAAAAAGGATGGCTTACATTAGATTTGAGCACACCCCTCCTGCTTGAGGCCTTGTTAGATTTGTCGGGTTCGAGGCTACCTCTTCGTGTCAGCCTCACTTTTTGCGTAGGTACAATTTATCTCACATGCTTATTGTTATATGAGAAGAGTAAAAGTACAAATATACCTTTAGGGCGTAACATCATGTAGGTGTCTTGTAATTGGTATAGTTATCGCAAAGTCTTTTGATTTGAAATGAAGAATGTATATAGCTCTAATTAGAAGGACTAGTAAATTCAAGTAATATGAGATTTGCCGCTCAAGAATCTAAAATTGATTGTATCTCGGTTATAGCAAGCCATAAGTTTTAAGTACGCCTATTACCGTCTTTCAATCCATGTAGGCTTTAGGGTCGATATTGTCGGACATTTTTTTTACCGCATGGTCATGACAGCTTAAGGGACTTGGCATTTGTTAACTTTGGCCTTTCATCCGATAGGTATGGAGAGTTTAAGAGCTCGGGCAGAGCATACATGAAGCTCGGTAGCGAATTCCCATTTTGCAAACGCATTTTTACTTAAGGGTCAGCGGTCAACCGTCACGCAGTTGGTTCGAATTGTTGAGGTCATTCTCGTAATTTACATGAAAAACAAAACTAAGTTCTCAATACAAATTTAGAACAAAGTCATAATATAGTTTAACATGGGAAAGCAATATATCGCGATCTATTTTGTAGTATCTATTCATGAACTCAAGAATAACTTTTGTTAGCTTGTAGGCATTGGTCCTAAAAGTGCATGATTGTATCAAGTCAATGCTCTATCACTTTGCTATTCCAAGCACAACTCTTTTGTATTGTCATGTATTAGATGATATTTTGACCAATCATAGCCTTTTGCATCCGGCACAACACCACCGCTTCGATTTCAAGTATCGCAAGGCGAGTATGTTAATCTTAATATTATCTTCTTTTGTTCTAGAAAAGTTTTGTAATCGCTATGTCTATATTAGCTATGTCTTTCCCTAACCTTTTGTTTACGTTGGTTATTTTTAATGTCATTTGACTATCAAGTAGTTGTATTGAATGTGACCTTCATGTTATAATGCAAAAGCACCACCTGGAGTGGCTAGAATGGGCACCGGGTTACCTAACACGAGACAAAAATTTTTGCTGAGTTGTTTGCAAGAGCTTTCCCTTGCTAGGCCGTGGTGATACGTAAGCACTATAAGCATATTAGAAAAGTCCTAATCTAGATCCTCACTAGAGTAGTTGATCGTGCTTGCCTTGGCATGGAACTTAGGAAGGCATGATATCCATGGCTATATGGATGTCCCTGCAGGAAATTAGAGTTTGTACATTAATGACAATGAAGAAATGCGGCCGTGTATGATCAGCCTTATTTTTTTGTCGGGCTTCCTTGGTTCTCGAGCAAGTGGTGATTTAGGTTAAACAAAAACAAAAACAAATCAGGTCGCTAAGAAGACTCTTAAAAGAACGTAGAGGTCAAGTATCCGGAGGCTCTAAAGTTTTGTATTATGATGGGCTTAATATTTTGCAACATATGGCAAACCGCGGCATCTTAATAAAATAATATCCCATCTCATTTGGAATTAAAATAGCTCCCTATTTGCCTTGTAATTAAATAGCTCGACCGTTATAAAATAGCTTAGATTTGTGGTATTTATGTACATAACAACATGCATGAACATGACCACTAGAGCTGATTCTAGTACTGCAAATTGCCAAAACACTGTTGACTTGTTTGTAAAACATGAAAAAAAAAAAGAGATCAATCAATCCCTGGTCATTACACATAAACAAGGTGCTATCAACAATGGCTTGCCCACTAGAAATTTCTACGTACAGAGTGAGTTGTGTCTACGTAATTTTAGGATCCATTATAATGCATCCATTATTATCTTTCAAGATCCACAAGATGCTCCCATGGTTGGATAACAATAATAGTGATTCGGGACACAAGGTTTCAACTTTGCAATATGTCTAAATGCAACATTTTCCATAGTCATGAGGTTTGAATCTACCGTTTGTTCTAAGCCCAAACCTACAATACTACATAGAGTGAAAAATTTACAGATCCAGCTTAAGGATTAAGTTTATGGGGAGATATCTTTTAAAACGCCAAAGTCCATCTAAAAATAGACTCTTGATGAAATGTTAAGGATCAAATTGTAATAGTGCTATCTTTTGACAAAAATAATAAACGATTTTCTAACGACAACTGGACATGATCCGGACGCGGTTTTTGACGCTTTTCTTTGCTTGATGAAACTCGATGCTTCCTTAATGCTCTTTTCTCTCGCTTTACATTTCCTCGGATTTATTTATATGACCCATTGCTTAACATATACTTTTCTCACGTAATAAGATGACAAAATATATCCGGCTATAAAATCGCTTAAAACCAATTGTCACTATATTTGCTGATAAACGCCGTGAAAAAATCTCTACCTAATTTACTCGACATTAATAGCCATTCTCTCAGGTGCATCTTTCATTACCTACAATCTCAGGTTGCATATCTTACACGACATTAGCTTTTACTCACATTCTAAATAAATCAACCATTATCTACTTAAAATGTCACTTGTGGGGAAAAAATTGGAGCAAAACCCTACACTTGGCGTAAAGTTTATTTTCCTTTTTATTTATTTTTTATTTTTTTATTTTTTTTAATTTTCTTTTTTAAACCGACAATATTAGGGAAATCAATTTGCCTGCTCTCAAGGTAACCGGGTCCCGATTGTGAATATGTAGCATTATATCGTGGGGTTCCTTTTGTATTTTTGTAATGCTTTTGCATATGGTTTTGCTATGATTTCATCACAGATGCAATTGGATGTACTCAATGCGCATATCTAGAGCGACAATGAGTACCCAATTTTTAGACTAGTTTTACGTTGATCTTTCCTAATGAAGTTTAAGACCCTTTATTTTAAGCTTCAAAATCATGGCATGCAAGACCCTCGAGTTCTACTCTTTTTAGGTCTGGATTTGGGAGCTCTACTTAGGGTTCTATTCTATGGCTATGGGAAGTTATGCATATGGCTTCTATGGTAATTTTGCACGGCGGTGGTCCTCCTCGCATACCAATATTCACTTGGGTTTTTGTAGAATCGCTTCGCCTTGAGCTCCTGATCAGCTCCATTTTGTCAGCCGGGAGATCGATTTAGCTTGCTTCGCAGCTTTTCTCAAAATTTTGAGGACTAAACTTTTATTGAATTTAGTGTTCTCAAGATACGTGTTTTTGTGAAAGATTCCGTGATTGAAGGCTGCTTTTCTCCGATCCTCGACGCTTCTCTTCCACACAAACTACTTGAAAACCCATTTGACAATGTCCTATCACCGCCAAAGAAAGTGAATATTAGGCTTTGTAGAACAGGAGCATGCGTATGGGCCGTCTGATTTTAGCACAAAGAGGTATTCCATTATCAAGAAATAAGACATACTATCTGCTAAGAGGTTGTTTTAGAGAAGGAGGACCTCCATGGCGCATACCATAATCCCTATGCTGCGGAATGACCCCAGCTTCTTTTTCTCTGCTTTCTTTGATGACCTCTTTATTCGGGCTTTGTTTTCTTGTGGAGACCTAGTGGAAACAAATGTATCGTTCCATCTTGCCGGGATATTCATGGATTCTGAAGTGTTTTCTCAAGAAAAGATATGATGGATTTTTGTGACCCTATGTCGATATTGCAAAACCCGGCCATTGTGGTGCCAGAAGGGAGGTGGCCGCAGATGTGACCTAAATGCACATGCATACCGGCATCATGCCATTCATAGCTAGAAGCTCTTTTGTCTCCGCTTTTCTCGAGCAATAGAACTTCCATAAAGATATGTTCTATGCCCCAGTGGAATCGCATTTAAAACATTCATAGATGAGGTAATGCTAAATTTCTAGAATGTTGTTAAGTGTGTATTTCAAATTGATTATATTTTTAAACCAAACAATTGTTGTATCCGCTTGCGCTTTCAAATGCACACCTGAGCACCTATTCTCTCTTATCCATTCATCCGTGCAGCCCTAGAGTGTACTGAGGGATGCCAGAAAAATAAAAGGTTTCATACAAACATTTTCATGAATAGATGTTAAATGCTCTAGGTATTTTGCAGCAGAGATTTTCATGAACAATATGCTAAAATTTGTACCGCGGATATATATCGCTTTGGCATCCTGTGCTAGATATTGAAACTAATTATGACTTTGGCTTCTTGTGTGCATTGTGAATCCTGTACATATTTTATGAATGTGGCCATATAAATTATGGGCTTAAGCTACTAACTAAACATTAAAACTTCTCACCATGTAAGTTCTTTATGCCATTCCTTAGTCAAGTTACAACTAAATCAAAGTTTTGTTTTAACTACGCTTTGCCAAACAAAATTTAAGTCCTCCTCGTGTTCAATTGCAATACCTAAGCTTCCTTAGTAAGTATCTATCTATCTATTTAGCCCCTTAAACTTTACTTATGTTTGTTTTCATGGAACATTAACATTGATTAATATAAACTATTACATCAAACTATTTTTAAATTAAAATCCCCCTCAAATCTCTTTTTGGTTTATGGCATATTCACACGGAAAGGACGAGGGGCCCTAAGGGCCCAATTTTTTTTAATATAACAATCAATACACAACTATCACACATTATTAACATAGACCATTGCATTTAACACATTTAAATTAAATCCCCCTTAAACCCCTCTTTTGGTTTGGGTGCATATTCACACCTGGCTATGTAGGCAAGAAGAGCCCCAAAAATATATTTACAATACATGTACAAAATTAATGGCTGCTATACATTCTCTCAAACCTTATAGTATTTTGCAAACCTTAATATACAAAGACAATAAAAACTTGTACATGCATACCCCACAAACGAGGATCATGTACTGGGCCCAGATTCTTAGAATAAAGGGCAAATATGCCCATCCGATACTCTCAAGGTTCTAGTAACCCCCTGTGAATATTATGCACCCAAACCAAAGGATTTGAGGGGGATTTTAATTTCTAAAAATAGTTTGATGTACAGCTTATATTAATCAATGTTAATGTTAATTACATATGGTAAACTGGATGATTGTTTGGTAGAAGACACTAAAGGAAATTGGGAATGCAAAAATACACATCCAAAAGTACAAGTAAATTGGGATGCTAGGAGGATATGTCAATATGTACTTTGAAGCTCTCTATTACTTCATTACTCTGTGTTTTTAACTTACATGCACATTTATGGAATTGACCTAGCTTATAACCTCCATATGGCAAAATAATGTAACATTTAGATTAGGACAAAAACTAAACTAACGTGGAAAAATTTTTAGGTTACAAATACTACATGGCAGATGGAATCATGAAGACAATGCATGTGGACCTCATGGCTATTTGTTTGCAATAGTATTAGATTTTCTCATTGAACCGACTCGCATTAGGTAAATGTGATCTTCGTGATATAAGGCAACAAGTATCTCACAAGAATGGTAAGCTGGTCTTGCACAAATATAGATTCTCGTGGGCAGATTGCAACAATCTTGTGCATACAATGGAAAGAAAGAGATTAGCGGTAAGAAAATTGAAAGGGAATGGGGAAAGAAGATATTTCAAGCATCAATAATTCGGGTCAGTGGATTCCAATCGCAAACAATGGGGAGTAATGTACCGAAGGATGTAGGAGTGGAAAAAGGAAAGCATACCCAGATTGGGGCTGATGACAAGTCCACACATAAAGAGGATGAGGGTGACTTCACTTACAACGATAAGATTGCAAGCAAATTTGTGAAAACCGAGTCCGACACTCTAACATTCTTGGGCAAAATTTAAGGTTTGATAGATTTAGATGAATTTCCTCAAGGATCTATTTAATTTGCATTTGTGAAGCCTTAGAATAGAACTGCTTATGCTAAGATGTGGTTTAGGTTTAGTAACTATAGCTTCACAGCATTAAAATAAAATAATAATATCCCATCTCAGCTTCTTGAATTAAAATAGCCTTTATCCTGGGGAATAAAAATAGCTTAGATTTGTGGTAATATGTAGCATAATAAATGTGGGTTACTTTTAGATTTTTATAATGCCTTTTTTTCATATGGTTTTTCTCTATGATTTCGCTTGTTGTATTCGCTTGAGTGTACTAAATAGTATTTCTAGAGTGCACCCCTTTTATGGGCCGTTGATTTTCGCTATTGAAAAATCCTAGGGTTGTTGGTTCTTCTCTGCATGTGTTTGTGCATGAACACTATGCAAGTGTGTGCATGTGCATGTGCACATGCATGTGTATGTGTATGCATGTGCACATGCATGTGCATGTGTGTGCATGTGCATGTTCATATGCATGTGCAAGTGCAAGTGCATGTGCATGTGTGCATGTGTGCATGTGTACTTACCCTCTTGGATTCTTATTGCCTGAAAGGATTCTTACTACCACTTAGATGGATTTTTGTCACACTTACAAAGGTATTTGTTTTTTAATGTTTCTTCAGCTAGCATAATGTTTTTTACAAGGTATCGTTTCCTCGATTCTACAATGTAGTGCTGCAAAACCCCTTTTGTTTCCTCTTCCTATGATTTGCTGCGCATTCAAGCTTAGGGCCCCTCCGCTTGCTTTCAACTCTTGGATATTTCGCCTTCCTGATTGTCAGTAGCGCACTTTTTATTTCAATCAACAAACTGATTCTTATGCACACAATAAAGTGGGTTTATTCCACGCCTTTCCATGTCACGTTGTGAATACCAAAACAAGGGGCTACAAGAATACATTTATATTGTAGGTTCGGGAACTTTAATTCCGAACCGCAGAAGGTGAATCCGCGCATTACCTTTAAGCTAGAGAGATGGTTGCATCCAAAATCATATGGATTTTCGATAAACAATGGTGTCATTAAAAGGAAAGAGAAATAGTTGTAGCTTTAAGTAAATAATATGTAAAAGTATAATAACAGAGGGTTTTCTTTTGTGTTGTAAACTTATGACTTTCTCGTAATAATGGACTAACTGCTTCATCTTTTATGGTAACTTTACTTATGTTCTATTTGTTTTATCAGGATCAAATTCAAAGCCAGTGATGAAAGCCCTCAAATGAATTCTAGTTTTTTCCGGTTTGAATTCTAAAATTTTGTCACACGGATTCTAAGGTCCATACAAAATTTTTTGCAACATGCCATTAACATCCAACATATAAAAATTAAATCCCCCAACACATAACAACCATTGACATTAACAACCACAACACATAACTACCATTGACATTAATTAACATAAATCCATTGGGTCCAACACATTTAAATTAAAATCCCCCTAAACCCCTTTGGCTGGGTGCATATTCACACCTGGGTGACGTGAGGGCAGCGAGAGCCCTCATAATTGTATTTTGCACGACAAATCAATACCATATAGTATTCCTTGAAATCTTATAGTATTTTGCTAATCTTATTATATACAAAGATAGCAAATTTTGTACTTGCATACCCACAAATCCAGAGAACTTTTAATGCATTTGTATAGATTAAGGAATAAGGTGAATATGCATGAACTAGACATATTACTGGGCTTACTAAATTATTGATGATTAAAGTATTGGTTCATATTTGGCACGTACGTGCCTTCTAATCTTTGCTTTTATGCTTGAATATTGATATAGTGAAGGAATCCCCAAAGAAACCCATGACACCTCAAGTATCCCATACCTATACATGACAAAATATTTTGATTCTTGTTTTTTGTTCAGGATGCGTAACGGTTTTGCTCTATTAATTAATATTCGTCTAATTTGGACATGTATTTTGGGTTAAAAATTGATTTCCAAAAAGTTGCACTATGGTACTTGTGAAAATATGATATCTATAACATGGTAAACATTCTGGAAACCTATAATCCACTATTCTCTATCTATCTTATAAGTCATCCGAACATTAAAATATATTGAGTTAATCTATTTTACGTCACAATAAAATCTACTGTGACTTGCAACTTGATGATTGGTGCTTAGGAGCACTATGCATCAGACTATATAAACATCCTCAATGCAATACCTGAGGGCAACCTCTCCGTGGCGCAAAGACCTTGTTCTTTTCCCTTTCTCTTTTCCAATGCCCCTTTCTCTTCTATTCTTCCCTTTTCTATTTCCCTTTTCCCCTTTTCCTCTTCCCTTTTCTTTTTTCTCAGTTTCCTCCTCTTTTTTCCCTTTCCTTTTTCCTTTTTCCCTTTCACCCTTTGACTGTTGAATGAATCATATTGAGGCAATGCTCAAGATGAAATTTTGGGTGAAAATACGCACGCGTCATCTTCGCCGTTCGTCGATTAAATCCTCAACCATCCGATCTAGGGCACCATTCACAACGGACATACGGTATAGTTTTATAATATAAAGATGATAAGAATTTAATTGTTACCTTAATAGAATTCTTATATTTACATGCATTAAACGAGTTTACCAGGGATCATGCAGGTTTCTAAAGTGGAGAGACTCGCGATGCTGCAAACAACGTCAACTCAAGGTGTGGAGAATGTGACATTTCAACATAATATACGGTATGAATACATATATTATACTGCCATGCCATTAGTACATGCCAGTTCCAATGACATGTACACGACAACCATATAAACCAATGGAACCATTATATTTCACATGTCCCTATTAACATGTGCATATAACCCATTGCCACGTGGCATAGCCCTAAGTGACCTTATAGATTCCACCTGGGTGCTGCTATAGTTAAAAAGAGCCTAGAACCCTAAAAAGTGTCCTTTTCGATTCCAAATTCGCAGCTCGCGATTGCCTGCCGATGCATTCCGGGACTCGCGGAGCTTGCTCTTCCAAGCAGATCGCCAAGAATCAATCATCTCGAGCCATCCCGACAAAGATAGATGCCGTGTGAAGAGAACTTTGGAGTGCTTCGCTGATCCGACATGTGGTTGATCCGCTATGCAATGCCAAATTTTCTCAATCATTATGAAGCCGAAGTTTGCATCCTTTTAACCTTAGAGGATCTTCGATCTCCGTGATCTCACCTCTAAATCTAATGAACCTAACCATGTATGTTTAGAATAGATAGATTAGATCTTTACTCAAGTATTTCAGCCATTGGATGATATTGTATCACTGCTGTGTATTGGAAAAGGGGGTGAGATCCGTGAGCCTTTGTAGACGATGTTCCTAGATAGCCTCATTAGTACAATAAATGCGCAAGTTCGTGCATAGGAGCCCGCCTGACCGTGGTAGTGTTGGACTGGCCGACAAGGAAGGCTTGTCCGCTAAATTGATCCTCTCGCGCGATGCATCGCCAAAGGGAATGTTGTGGATAGGCTAATAGCTTGCCACTAAGTGTGGCAGGTATGGGCCTCACACCTCCCAGGTGATGCTGTCACCAATGGGGTTCAAAGCTGCAGGACGAAGCAAAGGGCTCTCTCAGGTCGCATGTAGTTGGTGCATGGACCTTCGGAGGGTGGTTACCCCTCCCTCATCAATCGGGGAGATACAACCCAGAGTATCCTCCTCGATCGCATCCACAAAGGCCAATCACATCCCCAATACTTTTGAGCCTATCCGCAAAGTATGCACACATGAGGGACTGATGGAGTGGACTACCTAAAGGACTAAGTTCTTATACAAACCAAATCCATTTGGCTAGTGAATTCTGGCCTGCATGGATCTCGAGATCCCAATCAGCTACCAATCCCATGAGTCCGGTGCCTTGGGTAGGATATTTCTTTCTTTGTTGATGCTACTGATGTTGTTGTTTCAGATGTTATGTTATGGTGAGCACCCTTTGAGGTGGATATGTATTCTATGTGATGCCATGTGCTTATGTTTTATGCGCTTCCGCAACTAGGTAGATCCCTAGGGAGATGGGATAAATGACACGTCTATTCTTCCCCATCGGGTTCTTGCTCACCACCAAAGCCCGATGATAGGTAGACAGCCTCGCGGTTAGTAGTTTGCACCGACAGAGGGATGAACTCAATTCTCATAATGCGGAGGGGGCATCGTGATACCTGTTGTACGCCACACTACTCTGCATTCTCGTAATGTTGTTTTGTTGATGTCTCCAAGACCATCTACTCTATCATCTATGACTGCCTCAAAGCCATTTCAAGAGCTTCAAGGGGGTCTAAATTAACTTCTTTCACCCTATGCATGATATACCTTGCTGCTTCTATCAACTCTTTAGTAGACATATTGTATCTTTTGAATTTCTTGGCTTTATTGACAAGCTTAGTATATTTTTTTGTTAATTTCTCATCCTCAATTGATTTTTCCATTTCCTTTGTGGCTTCATCAACTTATAATCTGTCAAACGAGTCCTTGTGCCTAATGCAAAGTTTATGAAGCACAAGACATGCAGAAACCACATTTAGTATCAAGCATGATGTCTATTCTTTTTAACAGTATCCTCCATAGTATCCTTCAATTGACCAAATGCACACTCAACATGTATTCTTGTTAATGATTGAATGTAGTTTCAATTGGATTCCACATTAGTAAGACCATCGCTATGACCCTTGTAGGGAGGCAATATCCATGGCTCTGGTGGATACGCTGCATCGTTAACTAGATAATAAGTCCCAAGCTGTCCACCAGCTATCTTTTGCCGAGCTTTAGATTGCTGAAAGAGCTTCTAGTCATGGATATTCCTTTCCCAACCTACATCATAATCCCAACCAAAGCATCAGACACAACAATTGCTTACAACAAAACTGAATGAAATCCTTTTCTATTGAAATAGACTTGTGGATTTTGAGAGGGTGTAATGACCAAAAAATAGCTATTGTCTACTTCTCCTACAACGTAAGGAATGCCTCTCATCTTCTCAAAACCTTTTGCAAGCTAGTCCACTATGTCAATTGAAGGCCACCTTATACTCACTCGTTCCAAATATTCTTTAACACAAGCACAAAATTCAACATCATCTCTTTCTACAGTTGTATATCGTCCTACATAAGTGTCTCCTATATCCTTCAAAGTATTTCCCGTAGCTAATCTAGTCAAGGCCATAGCCATTTTTTTCTCCACGAGCACAACAGATTGCATAGGATTATCCTCTCTCCTCAAAACAACCCTAACACAGTACAAAAGTAATGGAATGTAGGCTTTGATACTCTGACACGTCTCTTGAACATGAGTTCATTGAAAGATTGCATTAGTCTTACTTCCATGAAATCTCCTGCCCGTTGTAGAACCGTAGTTCTACTTGCCTTTCCCTTCTACCATCAAATGCCTCTACCAGAGTCTGACCTTCTCGTATCCAAGGAAGCTTGACCAAGATATGCATCATCACAAAGTAGAGCATCATCATAGTGATCATGATTCGACTCCTCTCCATGGTTTGTCTGCAGCCTAATCCTCTTCTAGGCGTAATCACAGTAGAGCAGCCTAATCCTCTTCTAGGCAGTGCATTAGCACGATATTGATAAGGATGAAAATTAGAGGGGCCAAGTGGAATTCAAAATTTGTTGGAAATGGAACCTTGCAAAAAAGAACGGCTGCCGTGCCGTGCCGGAAATAAAAGCCACGTCATCCCCTAAAACAACCTTTAATGCAATCTCGGCTTCAAGGTGGAGATAATGGCGTTCGCATACACGTCCTCCTCATCCTTTCTATTCTACCATCTGACCTGCAGCATCACCGCTCCTTACCGCAGATGCATTTCTAAATGTTGCAGCATGCGCGAACAACAGTATGACCCTGCATTCTTAATCCGTTGTTGATTCTTGGCTATGGTGATTCAGTCCATTTGGATGGTACTAATTCGGACTAGTAAATGGCAGAAAGTTGCAGGACGAAGAAGAAAAGGATTGCATAATTTATATAGAGGAGAGGATCGCTGGAAAGCTAATGCACAGGCAAGGCGTTGTTTGTGTTGATTCAAACAGAAAAGAAAACTTCAAATGAGTTAGAGCATCAAACTTTTTTAGATGTCAGAGTGCTAATAAACCCTTTCCTGACATTTGCTATTATGGGACAGATCAATAACGTTAAGTCAACAAGAACTTTGTATCTTGATATCCTCATAAAATAGTTCAGGAAGAAAATAATAGGGGGAATGGCCTTGAGAGATTATAGAGAAAATGGATGGTGCATCATAAGGCACTTGATTAAACAACTACCAATTGACGTAAAATTCATATCATAATGGGGTACTGTGTTTAGTAGATGGTATTTATAAAACGGAAGTGTTTTGTATAAATTCATTTCAAAAGCAGTAACACAAATGAGATAACACGGAGGGATACTGTGTTTATAATGGAAGTGTTAACACGTTCAGTGTCTTATTCTACAACTTTGCTAAATTGATCAGGTACTCATTGGATGGAAGTGCGAGACATCCAGCGTTGGTCAAGATAACAGAAGGAAAATACCAAACAACAAATCAACCTAGTCTATTCGACCTTCCACAGTCTACTTTAAATTTTTTCCTACCTTCTGGGTTTCCTGGTAGGCTTCTCTTCTACCATAAAGAATAAGCTTCCAAATGTGAATTTTTATATTAAAGAACAACATGCTTGCGTGTATGATGGATATTCAGCATGCACCTATAGGTTCCGTGTCTAGCGATTACTTGAACTACATGAGTTGGCAATTTCCAACGAATGTTACTGCATGGATATGCAGCACCTTAGTAACCTCCAGTCTTTTGAAGGTATTTTGTAATGTCGTGTAATAAACGAGGTCCTTATAGACTATAATATGATGTTTATTTTGAAACTTTTAGGCAGTGGGAATAGATGCCGGTGCAGGGTCGGCAGCTGCAGCTACAGCTGCTATTAAGTATGTATTGTTGTTAGTAAAGCTTATCTCTTGCTATCCCATTTTACTTGCTTGACAAACCTGCTAATAAAAGGATGGGATCTAAAAAGACATATATATGCAGATGGGTATCTAAAGATGGACTTGGTGCTATTGGAAGGCTTCTTATTGGTAAAAGTTGTGAACTAAATTTGAGTTCTTGTGCCTATCTGCATTATGGTTATGCTTCCTTGTTACAGGTGGTCGATTTGGAACAATTTTTGATGAGGATCCAAAACAATGGCGTATGTATGCTGATATCATCGGCAGTGCAGGAGGGTTAGCTTTCAATGTTGACTAATTCTATACAAATTCTTTCTTTATGTACTAGCCATGGATAAACAGTCAGCTTATGTTGAACAATTATAGGATGCTTGAACTTGCAACCCCACTGGTGCCAGGCTATTTTCTCCTGTTAGCTTCTTTGGGCAATCTTACAAAGGCAAGCAACGGAGGCCAATAATTTATGTAGAAAATGTTTACTGCCCCCACACTCAATGTTTCTCCATATTTAGTTTTTAATTGCTGTAATTTTCAGGCAGTTGCAAGAGGATTGAAGGATCCTTCGTTTCGCGTCATTCAAAACCATTTTGCAATAGCTGACAATGTTGGTGATGTGTCTGCAAAGGTTGATATCATATAAAAAAGTTTTACTTGGCTGCTTACGTAGCTTGTTATGTCATCTGAATTTGAAAGTTGTGGTGCTGCAGGAGGAGGTTTGGGAAGTTGCAGCACGAATTATTGGGCTTGTAGTTGGTGTCTCGCTGCTTGTAAGCTCTTGCGCTCTTTTGATTGCTAATCATTTTTAAGTTGGTTGAAAACAAATCTCTGTGGTGGTGCAGGCAGCAGATGCATTTGCAGCATCATACCCGTTGTTGGCTTTTTCTTGGGCAGTTCTTCGGGTTACACATCTCTGGCTAAGATATAAGTCTCTGGAAGTGCTTGTTTTCCCCACAGTATGGTGAATGTTATCTATTATGATTAATTGATGTATCCTGAACTGTATATTGAGGCTAAGGCATATTTTAATCTGCAGATTAATTACAAACGTGCATCTTGCCTGTTACAATCATTTATTCAAGGATCTGAAGTACCAGGTTTATTTTCAGTGAAAATCTTTTTCTAACACAGACACAGACACATGCATACATAACTATAGAACATTGCATGGACTTCTAGATGCTGTCTGGATTGGAATAAAAGTTTGGATAGGTTTGTTCTGCATGGGCTTGTCTGTTTACATTATGTGCCTTAAAAAGTTATTCATGGCATTGCAGACTGTATCTTGTGCAACAGGTTAGAACCTATTTTGTTGCCATCCCAGTTCATGTTTCCCCGTGTTCGCTTCGGTTGTTCGTTAAAGGACATCATTGGGCCACATATGTTGTCTCCAGAGGTATGTGTAATCGAAGCTGTCATGTGAATTATTTGTCAGATTAGGATACTTTAGCGTTGTACTTGGAGAGAGATTATTGTTTATGTCAGATCCAATTATATAGAAACTTACAAGCATTATGACTTTGGTATTTTTAGGCATCTGCATTGTAATAGGCATCACAGCTTTCTGGAATTGAATATCTTTGCAATTATGAATTGGCACTGATGAACCCTTTTGGTTCATCGATGTTTTTTCCATTGGCCACCATAGGATATAAAGTTTATCTGGGACAGCTGGATATTTGCCAAATCTCTGTCCTATTACCTATGTAGGTTAGAGTACATGTTACCCCATCATATAACTACCACATGGGCTTTATTATGGTTTTGTCCCATGATTAGAATTAGTGAATACGAAGCTTGGAAGGTTTGGTACATATAAAACGACCTGGTGGAAGTACTTGCTAGAACCATTTTATAGAATGCAAAAAAGTGTGGTCGATGGCAGATGTTGGCATATGGGATTCTGGTGCTTATGGAGGGGTGATTGGCTGGCGCTGTTTGCATGTACTTAAGAAAGTTTTTGTTGATATTTTGGGATAGTATTACTTTTGGAAGGATGCAGAGCATTACAAAATAAGTAGATGCCATGTACTTCTAATATACGAAGTGATCCTGTCGACATGTTTGTGTGCACCCATCTTCTAAATTCAGTTCAATTTTCTAAGAGTTGTTTTCATCCTTCTATAAAATAACAACAGCTAGAAAGCTTGCTGAAGTTGTACAAGCATGAAACCTATGTGCTTGTTCTACATCCAAATCGTTTACATGGGTTTGAAGCACGTATTTTATTCAAGGTATACATATTCAGCATTCTATAGCTTTATTAATTTCTGATCTTCACTCTCAAATAACTCTTGCTTTGAGTAGGATGGAGCTACAAGCTTAACAATGTTACGAAGTTTATATCAAGCAAATTTATTGTTGCATTGGATGGACGCAGAGTTTTACGAAGGCAACAGCAAACTAGATGAGAAATATCGACTCAAAAATAGTCTTTACGAAATGCAGCTTCGTTTCACTGGGTTTTTAGAGGAGCTTGAAAGAGTTGGTTGGGATCTTGAGAAGATAGTCATTAAAGTTCCTGTTCAAAGACCTGTCTATGTCTTCACTGAAGATACTGACCTATAAGCATGGTTATCCTTGTTTAATAATAATTTAAAATAAAGAAAAATCATAAAACCATTTTGAAAAAAACACAAATAAAGTTCTAAGCTAATGTTCGTATCGTACCAGCAATAATATATTTATGCTCTCTAAAGTTGCTAAATTAAGAGACAATTTTCTAATCCATTACCTCATCTGGCAATGTTTTGCATGAGGATCACGTCAAGCAAATCTGCTTTTGGTTTTTTTAGAAATCTTAACAAGACTTTTAGATATGTAATAGAAGAATGCTATGGACAAGGCTGTATAGAACATACTCAAAATGCTACTAGGCAAGATATTTCAATTTTGCCTCCTACTTTAACTAAAGTGGTAAGACTTTTCGAAGTTGAGTGTTCTTTCTAAGCTACACGTCCATAAGCATGTTTGCCACAAAGTCCAAATGACTTGTGAGTCCTAATGCATAGGCTCAACAATCCAAGTTCAACATTCTTGAGACCTGCCTACTTTGGGGTATGGATGGACACAATCATAGGGCATCTGTACCTGTACTTGATGTTTAATACAAAACTTGAATCTAGACTATAACTTTATGCCTAGTATGCTTAAGATTGTCATGCTATAAAATAAGGCGTCAAGCGTTTTATTTGGTGGTACAATTTTTTCTATTCATTGCATGCTATCAAAACAGCCCCATATGATAATGTATAAAATGTCATTGTTAGAGAAAATGAAGATTCTCGTATCCCCGAATTGTACTTTGCGTTTTATATTGATATTCACAAGATGGATTATAAAATTTGAAGATATAGCCATCCATCGTCATCAATCTCTCAATTACTGTTGCCATTAAAGTGATGAACATGCACCCAAAACAACATTCATATGCAATCTTTATAGGTAGTTGGAGAATAAAATGTCCCCCTCATGTGGTGAGTCTCTTGAGAAAATGCAAAGGTGAACTGCTATTCAAGTATCTAATGGTAGACATGCGATTCTTCGAAAGCATTTCTAAAGCACTTTGGTTTGAACTCGAGTGGCGACATTTTAGGGGCAAAGGCGTCATTCAGATATCTAATGTCATTCAAACATCAAGTACCTAATGATAGCCGATGTAAAGCCTTCAATTGTATGAGTAGATATTGCTAGATATTGTTTGCAGAGATACTAGGTGCGGTACCACATAGGTGTAAGACCTTGAAGCCGTGGTGCAATTGGCACACTTTAGACAGTTCAGTTCTAATATTGTGGCTTCACGATATAAAGTGCACTTGTTTCTTGTCATTTCTTGCACCTAGATGAAGCACCTAGATCATTGGGATGGTGGCCCCAACATGGTGGAGGACAAGATGATTTTTTGTTTTGGAGCACGCAATTATACACTAAGCATAATACGTACAATTATACATACACGAACCTCTTGATGAAGCATCATGTTCAAGATGCTGGCACCAACTAGAAGACAACTCTGGGCTGGAGCAGATTTAATATCTCTGCATTTTCAGGCTTTGCTGCGTCTCATGCGTCTTCGAAAGGTTGGTTTTCTTTTTCTGCAGTTTGCTTCTAAGTTCAAACCATGGAAGGAAAATGGCATGGTTCTCTGGCAACGCGCATGGCAGTGCCCTTAGAGAGCGTCTGGAATATTGCCTCTGATTTTTCTGGAGTCTCAAAATGGATGCCAAATATCGAATCCTGCACCATGGTTAAAGGAGAAGGCCAAGACCCTGGCTGTGTCCGGCTCGTTATGGGATCTGCTCTACCGAGACATGATAGCCAAAAATCATGGGCCACAGAAAAACTCCTTAGCTTCGATGCTGCACACCATTCTTACACATATTGTGTTGAGGATAGTAACTTTGGAATTTCTGGTTATGTTTCCACCTTCCAGCTTTCTACCTCTGACAATGTCACCACTCTGGTCAGCTGGTCTTTTGCTATGGACCCTGTTCGAGAAACTTCAGAGGATTTGGTAGTGAATTCTACAATTTCTTACTTTCAAGCCGCGGTCCGAAGCTTAGAAGCCTTTGTGCTCCAAGCCATCCAGCATAAGTGAAGCATTCTATCTCATTTGCTGTGGCTTTTGGACTCCAAACCATACAGCATAATTGAAGCATTTTACCTCACTTGTTGTGGCTTTTGGACCACGAATGAAGTGCACTCATACATGTGCAACGTGTGTCAATATTGCCTTTAAACGGTCTACTTTATAATGATCATTGCAGTGATCCATACCAAAGATACTATATCATGACCAATACAATATACAATGATTTTAATATGAGGATACTATAATGAAAAAAGTGCAGTTATAAATTTGCTTGGAGTAAATGTGTCTATCCAGTGTTGGATTTGAGACTCCATGGCACAGCTCTCAAAATTCTTTGGCATGTCTTTTCTCTGAGGCGTATAACAAGGTTGCATATGAAACGGGAGCAAATCATTGAAACAAGAGCAAAAGGAATATTCCTCGAAGATACCCTTTTTTTTTCAAAGAAATGGCTAAAATGAAGAAGTTAAAAAAAAGGGGCATAAAATTGTATTTTGACCCCCCCAAAATAGCCCCTTTTTTTGTGCGAAAAGAGAATTGACAGTGTCAAAGTGACACTTTTCAACCAATTGTACCTTCCCCAAGTATCTAAGAGAACTCCCGCTTTAAGAGAACATAACTTTTAATCTAAAATAAAGCGAAGTAGTAACGTGGGTATTGTATGTATTAAAAATTGAAGATAAAATCTTATTATTCAAATGCTAAATTTACGTATTTTTAAAATACCGCTATGTACAAAAGTGTGAGGAGTGATGAGAGAAGGATCGGTTAACAAAAACAAAAATTAGATTTCCTTGATCCAAAAGGGCCAACAAATATCCAGCTCTTGTATGTGTCTTGTGAAATTAGCAAAATTCTTTTGTTTAATAGCGTAAGATAGTAGCTAAAAGGTAGACTATGTTCAAACACAAGAAATCCCTTAGATTCTCGAATACACTTGCTATTCCGCATCAGTACAACTAAAAAATATATCAAACTCTTTTTGTATTCCTAATACATATTCTATTCTGAATATCAAAAGGAAAACGCAGTGCTGTTATCAATTAGGTTCTTTTGGCAGTTTCTATTTATTTCACGACCTTGCTTTTTTCAATTTTCAGAGGGCTACAGGATCATGGGTTTGAAATAATAAAGGAGCTTTGTTTGTTTCCGAAAGAACTGGTGGATACCAGAATAAATCCGGTGATACCGGAACGCTGTGTAAACGATAGAATGTATTCGAATACACTTTGTATTCCTGAATACGCTTTTGGTATTTTTTTTCCCGCTTGTCTCACGACGCATCTTCTTTGCACTGGGCTACAATTTCACAAATGAATGTCCATGGCATTGGTGTCGGCTTACAAGTTGCCACCGGGCCAGTCTTCGCTTGTGCCGCTTTTTAGGTTTTCACCCGCCATTCAGCCGATCCGATCGTGATATGGCTACAAGGGCTGCTTTCGGGCGTGAGTCGATGGTTTAGAATCCCCTTCACAAACGCCTTCTTGCCAACCAAGGTTCGGACTTTTCTTCCCTTTTTCCATCAATGATCTGGCCGAGTTTGTTGCTAATTTGATCCAATAAAGTTAAATAATCTCCATTCTCAAGCAGTCCTGATCGAAGTTTTATCCGACTTGTAGATTCTTATCCGATCTTTTCTCGTTTTCCCTTTGTTTGTGTTTCTAGCTTCCCGCTTCCAAAGCAAATATTTGCCTCCCTCTTCCCTTTCCCCTTCCCCTTCATTTTCTCAATGATTCAATTCATTTTTGTTTCAACAAGAGATTTTTTCTTTCCCTCTCCCTTGTGTGCCATTTAAAATTGGGGTTTTTGTAGCTTCCAACTCTTGTTAGATATTTCTCTAAAGATGATTTTTAACGATCCCTTTGATTTTGCCTTTTTCTATATTGTGCAAAGTGTTATTAACGCATCCCTTTGATTTTGATCCGCAAATCTCTTCCAATAATTCCAAGGCTCCCGGCTGTTTTGTTTTCACTATCAATTGTCTATGTTGATTGCCTTTGGGTTGGATGTATGTGCTTTGTTGCTCAGTTTGAACAATAGTTTTTTGTATTAAGGAGCCATTTTCAGATCTCGTAGCTTTGTATGAGCAATTTCCATCATGGCCCTTTTATGTGTATGGTTTTTGTAAAGAAGCAACATGGCTCTCTTTACTGATGCCCTGCCTACTGGCTTCCACCCCTTTTATATATGTATGGTTTTTGTAAAGAAGGAGCAGCTTTTACTTCCACTTCATGATGCCATTCTGAAATTGGCCTTTGGTGTGATAGTTATTGAGGTCCGAAGCTCAGATACATCTCAAACCGTTCATGGCAGACGGACATTCAAAGAACCCGGCGCTTTATGGTATGCCTTTTATTGATTGTGTTATTGGCATGATAGTTATGCTGTGATAGTTTGTATGTACCTCATTTGCCGCAGACAAAAGATTACATACAGAGCTGGTCTAAGGACTATGTTCCACAAGCATAATGGATGACACATGTTTGCACCTTTTCTATCCCAATTGTTTGTTTACATGCACTATATCTAAAGCCACATTATCTTTTTGAAGACATCTTAGTTCGCGTCAAGTGTAAGATCCTACGTAATCCGCCATTATCTTAATGATTGATGTCAACAGGTTCAGCGTGCACGCTTTTGCAAACTCAGGAGACTCAGATCTTTGTATGCTCTTGCAATTTCTTGAAAGATATGATCGAAGTCGAACCAATTCTTTTCAATCAACATCGAATTGTGGAGGAACCTCAATTCTTCAACCGCAGAACATCATAAGTGTAATCGTAGTCTCTACTAACACCTAATCTATCAACTAAACGGATAAAGGATGATCATTGCATCTACAAAATCTAAAGCTACGCAGAAACATCTCTCGTTGAGTTTCACCCCTTCAATATCCAACGCTTACAAAGATTGTGTCTACATATAAAAGCTACATCTCTAGACAAAATCATATAATGTAACGAAACGAACCTAACAACAAGTTCCTAAACACTACCACTCAAACTTCCAACATGAAGTCACTACATTGCACCTTTATCTAGTACATCACAAGTATGCACTCCACTACCTTGACTTATCAAGCTATCTAATGATTTTTTCTTGCTGCTAATTCTTTCCTCAAATATTCACTTCATTGTGAATTCCTGAAACTTAAGCGCGTTCTAAACCTTAAATACATAGGCAACATATTAGCCTCGAATACACGCTGATTTCTTAGAAAGCAAAAGTGTATTCCAGAAGCAAAAGTGTATTCTCGGAATACACTTTTCGTTTTCCCAAAACCGTGCCCCCGAATACATGTTTGTTTTAGAAAAGCAAAAGTGTATTCCGTAATACATTTTGTTTTATATTTTTTGTCTTATCGGGTCATAGTGTTCATTTGTTTACTTGATTATTTTCTTTTATTCACCAAAAGAACGCCAAAAATATGCTCGCCATACATGTTTGATGGAACAACTAAACGTGGAGACTTGGGATGATACTCCAAAGGTAACGCTCCCGATTTGTTTTATTGTCTCAAACTCCACCAAATTTTGAGGGGTGCTAACTTGATGTAATTGAAAAAATTTAAAAAAAATAATAATAATTTTTCTTCTCTATTTTGATGTTTTTGATATCTCACTTTCTAAATTATGTATTCATGTCTAAATTTTGCCATTTTTAAGGGTGTTTCTTTGCAAAAAAGTAAAACTGAATTTAATGAGGAGCCAAAATGCGGGGAAAACCTAACATTTTCAAATTCCCTCAAGTTTATCCAAAAAAGGCTAATTTTAAGAGCATAGTGTTTTTTTAAAGGGAATCTTTGAAACGGGAGTTCTGCAACACTCCCGTTTAATTTGCAACCTTGTTGTATACATTCATGTGAATGGGATTGCTTGCTCATTAAACATGTGAACCCTCTCAACGTAGACAAATGCATTTATCTTTGGAAAACATGGGGCGTGCCTCGACACCTACAGTAACCAATGAGAACATGTAGGCATAACTGAGATATATCGTGCATGCCCTACTTACTCGTTACTATATGCTAAATAGAAAGTAGTTAGGAACTGAGGATGGGCAAAATAAGAGTCGTCTATTCCTCTCCCAAGACCTTTGAGGACGTCGTAAAATATATCAGCCTAGAGATGGGATTTTGAACTTGGAGACCACAACGATAGCAGAGCTCATACTGCTGCTCCATAATCTAGGGAGTTCACCAACATTTGCCATGGAAAGTCCCAGGCTGAGGATGGTCCTAGGAACCTCAAGAGCAGGTATGAGACCACTCATTTCCACTGAGATGCAATTGATTCAGGGTGAGGATGACCAATTAATCAAGCTTGGCACGCTCATAATCAGGATCATGTGGCTTTAATGTTCCTCATATACGACACTTTCTGACAGTTACAAATGTCCAGACCAAGGGGCATTCACACAGTTTTAGCCATACAATCTAGATGAGGGACCCAAATGGGTTTTTTCTAGGCTTGAACCATAAACTCTTACCTAAGGGGTTTTTTTGGGTAAGTCTAGTACAATATATGGCTGGAATGGGGATTTTTAGCGACCCCTTGCACGCTCATGAGATACCTCCTATATGATAGATGCACCCTCCAGGATCGAGACTACCCACTCATCAGACACGATCTACATAATAATATGTTCTATAGAAAAGAACAGCTCAATGAGGATGCTCCGCATAGTTTGAGAGCAACGGACATCGATCTTTGGGCATGTGGAGAACTATATTCTGTAGATAGTATCGCACCACTAGAAAACAACTTGAATTCACTTAGCAACATTTTGCATATGTAAGGGCCAATAAGGTTTACTTGGATATTGCACCAATCTTATGTTTGATAATTCTGATTCTCACGCTTTAACTTAGAGCTTTTGAATGGCAGTGAGTTAAAGTGTTTGTTTCCTTCTTTGAAGATATTGGATGTAGATGTGCAGAAGGAATATCCCATTGGTGATAAAACAAAGAAAATATGGATATGTCTCCGCGAAATCCTACGGTTGTCTTTTGCAGTAGAATCGGATGAAAAGAAGGTATCCGTTCGGGCAAGAATGCGAAAAGATATTGAAGCAGTTCCAATGGTGGTTGGTGAGGATGTTCATGATTCATCACCGTGATGAAGAGATGCAAAATGTTCCAATGATGAGTTGGCATGGTAAAGTCCTAAAAAGCTTAAAAGTAAAGCAAGGGGTAGTTTGGCTAACTGGATAATGGTGATATCATAGAGTCGTGGGCTGGTGACGCATTCATCTCGTGAGGAAGATATAGATACATGGATATCGCGGGATATTAGTAAGCATAACATGGACCGTGCCTTGGTATTATGCTTCACAGAAACCAGTAAAAGTGGGAAAAAGCCTCATCAAAAAAGAGAGGAAGAAGAAATCCTGTAAATACCTCATGCTTAAGATCATGTCTTGAATGTGAGAGGAGCTGCTCATCTCCTCAAAAACGCAAGTAGGTTGGCTAATTTAATTAAACACATTAATCCGTATATTTTATGTGTATTCAAGAGCATAAATGATAGAGGCGGTGGTTGTTCCAATGATGAATTTGTTTGGGAAGCAAACTTCTTATAATAAGTACCTCTGTGCATGGCTCGGGTGGTACAATGATACCCTGAGTATGGATGTTCATATGTCATATTTACAAAGAAAAGATAAATTTGGAAGGTGGAGGCCATTAAATGGAAGTAAGGACTTCAAGAATGTGGTATCATTAATGTATATGCATCTAATATTCCTAGAAAAAAGAGCAACTTTATGGGCTTCTTTATGTAATAAAATACCAAAATGGGGAGAAAAATGTGGTTTGGCTTTTAGTAGGGGATTTAATATGGTCAATCAAAGCACAAGACAGATTAGGTGGTGGACGATTGTAAGCCGCTTTGAACGGCGCCAGCGGGCGTAGTTACTCTTTCAACATGGGTTTATGGAAGTTGATGGAGATTCATCTTTACTTGACTAATAATTGCTGGCCTGTGATTGTCACAGTTCGCCATAAGATTGAATGTATGCAAAATTGATGTATAAATGGATTGCATTGCAAATAGCAGTTTTTGTGATATATGTCCACGGTTATGGAGGTTTAATTATTTGGCACAAGCAGCCTTTACCATAATCCTCAAATTCTGAAAATCGCGGCACTTACTCATAATCGCATAAAAAGAGAAAACTAGATTTAAATTGAATACTAGATGGTTGCCTAATGAGGAATTTTAGCTGTGATGTCGAGGTTTGGCAAAGGCTTCATCTCAACAACATGGTATGCTTAAGAATTGTTGAGGCTTTGGCAAATAAGATTTTTGGCGTAAAAGGTGGGAGTGCAACGAAGTTCGAAGAAAAAAAGAGACATTAAGTAAGTTATATGTCAATTAGAGGAGCTGCAAGAAAAGTGGTACCTTTAATTCTTTTAGATTGCACAGTTATTGATGCTATTCGTGGTCTTGAAGTGGCCCAAATTCAATCAAAGACGAAGTTAACCGATTTTCAACTCCGCTGAAAGATGGAGGCATCGTTGTAATGTCGCTTTTTAGAGTCAGCGTATGAGGTATATGCAAATTACTATGCACTCTTTTATCTTTTGCCGGATGGGAGGGTAATGACAGCCAAATGAGATTAAGCGCTCCCACTCAATACTTTGAAACTTTTTAAGGTCAAACACTTGCCCCATGAAGATGTAATGCGTAATATTGTGCTTCTCGCTGTTCAATATGCAATTCTTTCACAAGAGGAATCTCAATTGTTAGAGGCCCCATCGCCCATGTTCCGAATTGGAGCAAAGAACATTTGAGTTGGCTTCGTGATAAATGTATGTCCGTGTATGGGATGGTATCCCCTCGTAGAATTTTTAAAAGGTATTGGGAATGGACGCTGCTGGAGCATTATGGAGGCATACAAAGATTTGTGTACTACATCAATTTGATAGATTTTGAATACGGTTTGATTTCTCTTATTCCTAAAGTGAAAGAACCTCGCGGATATCTATGATTGGCTCTAACAACTCTTCTATCTACTATCTATAAAATTATTGCAAAAGCCTGCGTAAAGACTTAAATGTGCCTTTGGGATCGGGAGAATAGATGCGCTCATTCCAGCTTCTTCCGTGTCGCATGCCTTTTCTAAGTAATATAGTGGCAAAAGATATGAAGGAGTTCATTAGCCCAATGTTCAGTCAAAAATCTTTTTATATTTAAAATTGATTTTGCTAAAGCTTTTATGATAGTGTGAAGTGGACTTTTCTGGATGCCATGCTTTTGAAATTGGATTTGGGTCTGGCTTCCGACTATGATGCATAAAATGTTGATTTCTCATAAGGGGTAGTAATCAGACATGGAGAACCATTGGTGCTTTTTCCAATTGAACGTGGAATAAGGCAAGGTTGCCTTTTAGCTCCTTTTTGTTTATTATAGTGGCAGTAAG
Organism: Isoetes taiwanensis; assembly: GCA_021234155.1. Lineage (NCBI taxonomy): Eukaryota > Viridiplantae > Streptophyta > Lycopodiopsida > Isoetales > Isoetaceae > Isoetes > Isoetes taiwanensis. The sequence continues at coordinate 13,495,337 of JAJEKV010000015.1, read as the reverse complement.
AACTTTCGCACTATTGCATGAGGCTGAAAAGGATGGTTTTGGTAAAGGATTATTATTGGTGGAAGGTGAAATTGTGCTTGGTTAATCAGCTGCGCATCGGCGTTTCTTTCGCTAGTGGATGGTGAAGAGAATAATGTGCGATAATCAAAAAAGATTTTGATATATTTTCGCACTGCATCCGTTGTCTCCTTTAATTGGCTAAGTGTAGTGCTTTTATGGGTGGGGAAGGAAGTGTACCGCAAGATTTTTATATGAGTATATTCGAAGGTTGTTGCACCATCTCAGAAGACAAAGTCGTAGGAGTCCCTTTTGGTCTAGATATTGACATGAATGAAGCATGGATGAAATTATCTTAAATTTGGCGCTGCAAATCGGACGGTGGAGAGGTTCAAAGTCCTCCAAGTGTGTAGAATTCAAGTAGCTAAGTCAGTATTGAACAATACGCATATTATTTGGTTTCTCGGGTTCTATTGGCTCCAAATTTCTAAGTTTGCAGAGATAAAAAAGATTGTAAGAGATTTGTCCGTAAAAAATCGGTCAAGGAGGCACCGTGGAAGGTGCATGAAGAAATGTATGTTGTTTAACAACAAGGAGGACTTGTATGTTGGATCTTTCTTGTGGTAAGGTCTTAAATTTTCTAAGCTATTGTTCAGCTTTGTTGAAAAGATGATTGTGCATCACTGTGCATGAAGTTACTTAAACAATCATAGGGAAGAAGTGTGGTTTTTTCATAGTTTAGATGTGAGAATTGAGCTCCCTTTGGGCATTGTTATATCCATTGAAAGCTTATTCACATGTTCTCCAAAGATCAAAGGTTTAAGCTGGCCCGAAGGTAGTCCAAATAGGATTATGATTTGATTGGGAAGCTTGTCTCCATGCATCTTCCCATTTTTGTCGCTAAGCCTTTGTATAATTATGACAACTACACCTGGGCCAGGGGAATTTATGTACGCGCATTCCAAGCAAGGTGGAGGAGAGCAGTGTATTATTTCTATTGAATGCTGGTATTTTGGTATTGACATTGCTCCTTGGCAATGGTTTCAGAGACATATGGGTTGCTTGGATAAAGATATCAATATATGGGCTTATGTAGCAAGTGCTCTTCCTCTAATTGGAAGGTGGGTGATAAGAGATGCTGAACTTTGTTCAAGGTATTAAAGAAGGCAAGAAGCTAGTAAGTTCATGCTACAGATTGCTTACTAAGTACTTTATCACCTTCTCAAAAATGGTATCTTCATAAAAGACTTTGCCTCTCTCAATGGCAATCCATCCGAACCTTTGTTTGGTCTAAATATAATCCTCCAAAGGTAAATGTTTTACTTTAAGTGTGATCCATCGCTTCTTTCATTATTAGAGGAAATTTTGAGATCTTATTTCATCCCCATAAGAATCCTCCAATGGAATGGCTACCTCTGCTTAATCGCGAATTAATGCAAAGACTCAACAACTTCATTGTCTTCGCTTCCCCATAACTTTTGATCCACTTGTCAAATAAGAAAATAGTTTGTTGCATTAGATGCGGAATGAAAAGATCTTCCAATGATATATGGTTATGATGTATTTCAATATGGTCATATAACCTTAAAAAAATATGATTTTTTTGCTTATTTCTTATATATTTATATCGTAGCATATATGAATGGGGTTATCACTAGATAGATCTTTTGTGAAGACGTAAACTCCATTGCTACAAAAAAGTTTTTGAATCTGAAAGTTCTCGATCAAAAGTTATAATGAAAAATGATACTGTAGTTAGTTGCGTACCGCATTAATTTATGTGTCAGCTTACATAACATCGGAATGAGATATACCGGAGCTCTTCTCTTTATTGGACAATTTAAAAAGCTGACATGGCATTTTAAGCATCCCTTAATGGACAAAAATATGATCCATTTTTCCTCTAATGGAGAGTTACGAGATAGTTCATCGCTAAGCCGGAGTAAGCCCACTTTTGCCCAATGTGTGAGCCGCATTGAAACATTGGAGCACCTGCTTTATATTTGAAAAGTGTGAAATGAAAGAACTTTAGGTCTTATCGTGACTTTTTGGAGTATCTTTTGGTTCTTTTGGTATTTATCCAAATCATGGATCAAGCTTCTAAAAGGATTGCATTTCACATGGCAAAGTCTTCATAATATGGAGGTGTATGGAAGCTTGGAAGGCTAAGAAAGGTCTTTATGATAGTTTATTTCTTCCTCGTGTGGTGCTCAAGAAATTGTGAAGAAGTTGTATAATTGCTTTCAGATCTCCAATTGGCCTGATCGTATTAAAATTCCAATATGGAGTGATCATCTAAAAGTGATTGATGCTTCAGGGATATTTCTTACGTCTGGAAGTACTTTGTAATATTTTTGAGTGTATAATATGAAGTAAATCACGTTCTTCAAAAAAACAAAAAAGCATTTCCAAGCAATGCATATCAATTATGTGCGAAGCATTCAAAGCATTAATATAATTACTTGTCAAAGATAGATAGATAGATAGATAGATAGGTAGGTAGGTAGGTAGGTAGGTAGGTAGATAGATCCAGAAAATGGTCTATGTTTAGGGTCTTAGTAGGTTTGGGTTTACATGACAGGTCATGTGGCTCCAATGAGATGTGACCGTGTGGCGGGTCATCATAGGATGAAACCATGTGGAATGGTTCCATATCTAAGGTTGGCTAAGTTATCTACTAATTTGGCCATGCACCCTCTCCATACTAATGTATACAGGGCTACTAATGTAGGCTTGTATGGTAACGTGGCCTAAAATATACGTATTTCTGTCATGTGTCCATTAGTGCGATGCGACACTACATGCAACGTCATGTCATTCAAAAGATAGATAGTATGATGTTAGTGACACTATCATAGCCACGAGTGCCGCATACATCGCTTTTGTCATATGGCGCAGGTCACATCGCTACGCATGCCACATCCGTCACGCGGGCATCACAATTGTCATGTTATTAGAAACGCCGACGGACTTGTCAGCGTCAAGCGTCACGCCACCGCATTACCGTACGCCACTAGCCCACATCGTTAAGAACTCATTCTCAAGAGCCAGGAAATAAACCTGTCCGCAATCTCGCCTATATATTTGTAACACGTGGCATCTCGCATCCAACAAGGATGCTAATATAGAGGCCAATTGTTTATCTCGTAACACTGGGTCATTTTCCCATCAATCACCTTATATTCCTGACAATATGATTCGTGCCAAAATCTATTTAGCTTGCGACAAAAGTAGCAAGCATCAGCTTATAGACTCAAAGGAGGGAGAAGGGGGGAGGGGGCATTATCACACATAACTGGACCTGCAATGTAATTGGGTGAAATACCTCTGCTCAAACATTATGGAGATAATCACATAAATTTTGAATATGTAATGTAATTGGGTGAAATCACGTCTCCTCAAATATTATGCCCATCTATAGACTGTATAAAGTCAAAGTTTTAAGTAATTGCCTCCACAAAGTTATCATCCTTCTTATCAGTTTTCTTCTATTCCAATATAAAGGTTTATGTTTTATTCTTTGTGACAAAACTATCTATTCATGCTGTCTATTTTTTGCTCTTTCTCTTGACAAGATCCTATAAGTAGATGTGTTGATATTTCTAATAAACCCATACACATCTGATAAGTTATATACAATTCAAAAGTTTAAAAGTTCAAAGTTTGTGAAATTATGCTCCACTACTTTGTTGAGATCTCAATTATGAGTGTATTTGTACAAACTCAACAATGCGGACCTCTTTCTGTAGGCATACACATTTGTAATGTAAATGTTGACCTCATCACGTGGAACCAAATTGATGTACTTCAAAAATCAGGGCAAAATGAAAAATTGGCACAAATATAGCTAATGGGCCACTTCAGCCCAAGTGGCTAGCACTATTGGTTAGAGTTCAGAATCATAAAAGGGGGAAAAAGTGGCAGGAACGTTAGAGAAAGTAAATTCTTTAAAAAAATGGTGGACACATGGCATGGTCCTACTTGCTAAGATGCCTCGACCTGGGGCTCCATGCGGAACTTTATCTAGCCACGGATAATCTCATACTTGCAAATCAAATGATTTATTGTTCGACACCATCACATATAATATGCATCTGGAATGTAATTGGGTGAAATGGCCTCTGCTTAAACATTATGGTGGTCATTATCACATACAATCTGAATACGCACTGTAATTGGGTGAAATAACACTTGCTCAAATATTATGCTTATCTTATGTGGTGCCTACATGTTATCCAATAGACTGCATAAAGTCAAAGTTTTAACTAATTGCCTCCACAAAATTATCACCCTTCTTGTCATTTTTCTTCTATTCCAGTACAAAGGTTTATGTTTTATTTTTCGTGACAAAATTATCTGTTTGTGTTGTCTATTTTTTGTTCTTTCTCTTGACAAAACCTTATAAGTAGATGTGTGGACATTTCTAATAAATCTATTGGCACATTCGATAAGTTATATGCACCAAAAGCTTTTAAAGATTCAAAATTTATGAAATTATTCTCCACTACTTTGTTGGGGCCTATTATGAGCGTATTTGCAATCAACTCACACGTGATCTCTTTTTAGAGAAGACACATTTTTACACAGAAATGTTGACTGATATGTGGAGCCATGGAGACGAAATTGACAGCTCAAAATCAGGGGCACATGAAATTTGGCAGAACATGAAGTTAATGGGTCAAATTTCAGCCCAAGTGGCAGCGCACTATTGGTTAGAGTTTAGAATCATAAAAAAGGGGAGAAAAGTGGTAGGAACACACTAGAGAAAGTAAATCCTTTAAAAGAATGGTGGACACATAGTATGATGCCACTTGCTAGGATGCCTAAATTTGGCCCACGTTAACTTTACCTAGTGATGAATGAACTTATAATCTCATACTTGCAAATCAAATGATTTGTTGTTCGATATCATCACATATATAATATCATGGATCCGAGCCAGAATCTAGTGAAGCCAGCCTTGCTCAAGGGGTCATTATCACATATAATCCTAATATGCAAATGTAATTGGGTGAATATACTACTGAACATTATGCTTATCTACAGCAGCATCTACATATTATCCAATAGACTGCATAAAGTCAATGTTGTAAGTAATTGCCTCCCCAAAGTTATCATCCTTCTCTCATTCCTCTTCTATTCCACTATAGGTTTATGTTTTATTCTTCCATGACAAAACTATCTAGTCATGCTATCTATTTTTGGGTCTTTCTCTTGACAAGTACGCTATAAATAGATGTGTTCGTATTTCTAATAAACCTATCGACATATTCCATAAGTTATATGCAACAAAAGCTTTTAAAGGTTCAAAATTTGTGAAACTATGCTCCACTACTTTGTTGGGGCCAATGACGGGTGTATTTGTAATAAACTCTGTTACGGCTCAATACCGGCTTGGGGGAGCGGCTCAGGCTCAATGCATCGGGAATCAATATTTCAAAGGCTAGTAAATCATTTAGAGCCAGTTCATTTTTTAAAATATGACACTTGGGTCAAGGTAGGTAGTTTAGTGTTTTAAGGCTATGGACCATTAGATATGCTGAGAGCTTATGTGGGAAAAAGGCAAAGCCAGAGGGAAGAATATCTTTATCTTTTAGAGTTTGCTTATAATAACACTGTGCACTCGGTTACCCAAAGAACTCCTTTTGAAATAGTATATAGATACCCTTGACTCTCTAATTATGGCAAACTAGGGGAGAAGTACCTGCCTCCTCATGAAGCCGCTACAGATTTTAAGGGATATCTTACTTCGAGGTAAAATCACGAATCCAAAAAAGCCAGGAATTGATGATTTCCAAGCTTGCAAAGAAACGAAAGAAGGTCGTTTACAAAAAAGATCAATGGGTTTGGATGGGTTTGGATTCATCTTCTCAAAAAGCGTCTACGGAAAATGGGTAACGGGTATGTAAAACTAGCACCTAGGTATTATGGTCCATTCCAAGTTGACGACAAAGTCGGTGAGAATGCTTATCGTTTACATTTATATGGGAAATGGACTAACTTGCATCGATTTTTAACGTGGAATACTTTGAAACCCACAGAAGGAAGGTGGGGAAATTTCTCTGAGATTTTGCAAAAAGTGGAGCAATCGAGAACCTCCAATATCAAAGGGTGATGAAGAGGTCTTTGGGCTGGAGAAAATACTCACACACCAAAATAAAGGGGAGACTAGAGGTTCTTCTTCCTATCGAAGGTATGCGGTGAGAAATTTAGATTTCATCACACGTCCTTACGTCTTGGTATGGTATTCTAAAGATTCAATTAAAGTCACACGACTCCTTGAATTGGGAAAAATCACGAAGAACTTTGCGAATAAAGGGCAAAGGATTGAGACTAAACTTTGCTTGGAATTCCATATTATTAAAAATTGCAATTGTTGGTATGCATAGTATTACTAAATTCTTTACTACCCGTTATAAAGATATTAAGTCCTCCTATAGCGACTTGAGGCCATCCCCTAGCGAAGCGGGGCCGAGAAAGCCCTCTACTTGAGATTGAGGCCATTTCTAGCGGCTGAAATGAGAAATCCTCCATAACCTCTAAAGGGCGGGCTATAGAGTTAAACATCGCCAAAAGAAATAGGATAAACAATGTTTCCTGGGGTTAATGTAGTTTAACCTCGGGGAAGGGAAGGGTTGACTACACTGACTCAATCTTGGAAGCTTGGGGGCGGTTAGGGCTCAGCTGAGGAATCAATATTTCAAGGCCCCAGTAAATCATTTAGAGGCAGTTCATTTCTTAAAATATGACACTTGAGTCAAGGTAGGTAGTTTAGTGTTTTAAGGCTATGGACCATTGGTTTAAAATAAAAGATATTGGAATTAGGTGGCTGATACCCTTGACAAAAATTGCTTTCGACTTATATCAAAGCTTTCGGATCACGGAGAAAAAGGGCGATCACGGCCCGCGCAAAGTCAAAGCATTGATATTTCTGGCGATTCACCGGTTGATACGGATTACTTACCTTTTTGATAGATATTTGGGTCCGGAAAAGGTAAATCCGGAAATAGATTGTCTTCTTCCTATAAATGCAACTGTCTCCCTTACTTTATCTCAGAATTTTCGGCTGAGTGTTTGGAGAATCCTTCTACCTTGTTACAGTTAGTGCTGATTGAATTTGTTTTCTGAATTTGGAATTCTTGATTGCGGTTGTTATAGCAAGATAACGGTTTCTTGTTTGGAAAATCTGAGCCCGTTGGGTGGACTAAATTCTCCTAAAGATTGGAGTGCAGTTTCCTTTAGTTTCAGTAGCTTAAACTGTTGAGATTTCTTTTATTGTATCAAACTCACACGTGACCTCTATTCTACGAAAAACATTTGTATAGAGAAATGTTGGTCGATACGCCAAGCTGACAGCTCAAAATCAGGGGCACGTGAACGTTGATGCAGCATGAAGTTAATGGGCCAAATTTTAGACCAAGTGGTTGCGCGCTATTTGTTGGAGGTTAGAATCATTAAAAAAAAGGGAAAAAAGTGGCATGATTAAGGGCGAGGATCACGTCTATGTGGGGGGTGGATTCATATAATGTTCTTCTCTTTAGATATGCCACCTTAACAGCTACATGGGATTCATGTGGAGGATATGCCACACATGTAAAATGAGGATAACCATTATAAGAAAGTGGAACGTTGTTTACTTTCTTGAAGTCATGAACTCCTTACAAAGGAGAGATGAATGGTTAACAAGCACTCGAATCTAGAAACCTCAAAGTTTTTTGAATATAGAGGTTATTGGAGTTGAAGAATAAGCATAAAACATTCTTGCCAGTGTGAAAAATGAAACATGGAGCATATATCAATGTGGTCTCAATGGGAGGTGAAATAGAAGTTATAATGAGAGGGGATCTTATAGTCTCATCAAGCCATTTCTTTCGATGTTGTAGATCTATATAATTGATACATTGATTTTTTTCAATCAATCATGCTTGCGTATTGGGGGTCCGAGAAATTAAGATAAAAAAGCCTCTATGTAGAGTAGACTACACCTACTTATAACTCTGTGGTTTTGTAACTTAAATAAAGTAGTAAACAAATTCAGGTAAATACTCATTTGATAAAGGTCAGAATGTTAACCACATAAGTCAAGTAAGAGGGTGTTATAGTAGACCCCATCATTGACCAAGTTACAATGGTCTATGATTCTGGACGTCATGATCTAATGCAACTAGACAAGGAGGTGTCTCATGAAACTGAAGGTATACCTTAAACAAGTGGAACAAGTTCTCAAATCAATTTTGGCATACGAGAATCAAATCGTTTATATCAATATAAAGGGTAGTTATATCCAGTAATCATCACAGTGTTCACCTTTGTTTGTATTGTTCTCACAATCAAGTGGACGCTTTATATAGTATAATAATACATGTTTTCCAATTGATCTACATAATCCATGTTTGAATGAATAGTATGTATCATTTGTTTGAAGAATTCCTCGAAGTTCCCATTTGTTCAACTTGGTGTCTATACACACTATATGTTATTCAACCCTTATTGATTATGCAAGAATTGGAGAAACTTTAGGATTTGCAAGGGCAAGCCTTTGATCCACCAATTCCCTCGTGAAGAGACCACATCACATGCTTCAATGCTATGATGATTCACTGATATGGTAATGAAAAGTACGAGCCAGCAAGTAATAGTAACTTACTAGGCCTTAGTTGTTTCTTCAAGTTGTTTCTTCATTCTTGAGACTACTACTAACAATTTAGTAACAATAGTGCACACAATTAGAAAACAAATAAAAAATAAGCAAATAAGAATAAAAAATTTGACGAGAAGCATATTATTTGGAAGCTTTCTGACTTCAAGGTCTTTTAGCGACATTGGCGGCGAGGCTGATGAAGAAGGATTGGAGGAAAGTAGTTTTGGAGAAACCAAGGAGGGGATCCATTTGAAAAGACCAAGTTACTATGGTTGAACCAGCTGAAGCATTGGAGAGATTAACGATTGGCCTCATAGCGAGAAAGTTCGAGTTCCTATCCTCACACTACATATGACATGCTACACTTCTCGGCATCCCATTCCGTGCTTCTTTGTGAACCATGATATAAGCGGCGCTGCCATCTTCCCTCTTCAACTGCGATGCATTATATATACGCCGCATCCGGACATGGGATTTTCTCCCTCAATTATCACGCATGTGTCTATCCACGACATCCATTTTGCAAAGGCTAGAAAAATCAGACAAATTTTTCCATACCTTCTCCTTTGGAGCTTGTATTTTTAATTTGTATTTGGCCTTTCCACTTTTCTGTGAGCCATGATCCTTAATGAAAATATCTCAACTTTGCGCACTTGCAGGACACGAAGATTTCGGATGCACTTTTTCTAGAACTCTCCTAATAATAGAATAGATAGAAAGAATAGAATAAGAATACATTAATGTCCTCGCCATTAACACAAAGCCCACGGACTTGTGTAGCATGGGCGAGCTCCTAAAGGGCACTACTAGCACATCACGTTGTTATGATGTAGCCCAGCACTACGAGCTGACTTTTCTATTATTACGGCATCAGCTTTACTTTGGCTTACGTGGTAGTGCGGTGATGCGTCGTTATCAATAAACTTTTGGCCCGAACAATTTGTATGGGGTTTATGATCGCTTTTGTCGCGGATCATATTACCTAAACTTTCTTTCAGCGTGTACTTCTCTATATGCGGTCATCATTCCTAGATAGCGTGCGCCAAATCTCGAAGTATTGATTACATTATTGTCATCGGAATGTATACGGTTCCCCATCTTATATTTACGTACTGTCTCGATAATATAAGGTATATCGGGGCGATGCGTTAATTATGTGGTTCTCATCCTCTACTCTCTCATTTGTCAGTTACGCATATCCGTCATCCCACGGTGCAGAGTGCAGTTCGATTACCATATTGTCGGCGTCTCTCTTCCTCGGTTGCTCCTTGAGTCTCGTGACCGTCCCATTACTGCTCTTCTTGGTCTTCCTCGGTCTTCATTATGCGAGGGTTGGGCCACGAATCACCTTGCGTTGATAGGTCTTCGTTTCCCCGCTTCAGCTTCTTCACGGCCCTACATTGCGATTCCACTTCCTAGCGTTATAAGCTCTTAGTGCTCCCAGTGATGCGCTCTCACCTTTGTTGTATAGCCATCGGGGGATTTATATTTTCCTTCTCAATTCTCTTATTTTTGCTCCGTTGTACATTTCTGTTCTTGCCCTTGGATAGCACCGTTCTCTTACCCTTTTGTGAAGGTAGACTTTGCCGTTCTTGACCCAGCGTATCTGCTTGGTTCGACTCCACGGCTTTAGCTAGCTCCACAGTGCAGCCCTTGTGTTGCATTAGCATTAGAGACTCATGTGCTTTGATTCCATTCCTCAATCTTTGGATCCCATCTTAAAATTCTTTCTTTGGTTTACTTACGAAGTCCTGAGTCGAGGTTTATGTGTCTCGATCTCCTCTCCATTGACGACCATAAAGCTTTGACAATGGCGGCTCCTGTGTTCCTTGAACACTTTGTCTTATATCACCTACTGCTTGATAGCTTCGATATATATATCCTGCGTTAGGTCTCTCCATTTACCCCAATTAGCCTAACATCATGTTTATTTTACTCTGCTCCTCATATTCCCATTATATGTGGCTTTATCCTATCAAATGACTCCCACTTGTCCAGCTCTTGTTGATTTCTCTAATTCAACCAACCTTTGCAGAATTTTTGCTTTCTCCTCTTAGATCTAGATCCATTAAGCTGCATTTCCTCGTTGGTCTCTCCGCACTACATCCTCCGTCCATCTTTGGATATAGCTAACTTATTCTTGTTGCATGTTTCGCCCGGTCGCGTTTCCAGGTCATCCACTTTCGGAATTTTTCGATTCTAACGCTTGTCCATACATTGCTAGAAAATCCTGAGGTCTGTTGGCTCCAGCTGGCGCTCGCTGCCTCTGCTCTCTTGGCTGCTGTTGGTATTGTCGACCATAGCTACGTTTTGCGAGAGAACTTCTGCTGGGGTGGCTTTCACGAGGTGCTACAGGTGCTAGACTCCCTCTACGGTAAGGTAGCCATAATACCTCCCTTAAGGGTATATATTACCTCCTTCGCGGTATTTTTGGCCCAAATTACCCGTTTTAATTTGAATTCGAAGATTCATAATTATTCCGCTGTCTTTTTATTATCATTCGATCCTCTCTTCACCGATCTTGTCATATTTCTTCGCCGTCCGGTTGGCCAAAGCGATCCTTTTCTGAGCGATTAGTTGGTAGTTGCCTACCGCGTATTATGTATTTATGTGACTAAACATTCCATCATTTCTGCATTTACTTGCGTCGTCATTTTGGTGATCGCGGGAACGGTTGGGGGCGAGCCAGCATCTATCTTGGCCTATGGCCGGGGTTATACCCTCGGTCCATATTTGCCCCATTCTCCTTTTGACAATTTTTGACAGGTAGGGGTATGCTTCATACCCAGATAAAAGTCATATTTTGCTCTCCTAGTGTCACTTGAGAGTTTTAGTGGTCAGGGTTACGGTTGGTGGGTCTAGCCCTCGCTATCACGGTGTGCGGACTTAGCCTCTCGACCGTAACTTGTCCCGTCCACCTTTTACTCACGAGGATCTTGTAGCCTTTTGTGTTACGCACTTACACAATGGTCTAGTTTACCTTCGAGGTGTGTTCCCTCGATATTTTGTTGTTTTGTGGAGTCCGCGCATATGGAGTCCAATTTTTGTCTTTTTCTGCGGATTTGTTAAGTTCAACATGGCATCATTTTATTACCTATTTGCTTACCTGTCACCCCTTATCCTGATCTTCCCGAGTCTCATAATTAAGCCACCTTTTTCTAGCGTTAGTTGGTTTTCTCACAGTGATATGGTCCCTCTCCCTTTGATTTGTCTGCTATCACCTTCCTTTTGTTGTTGAATGTATCCTGTATCCTGTATCCTATTATTATCTTGCATACCGAATTACCCTGTATTTGTTCTCGGGTATTTGTTCACGGGTGATACCGGTCAAAGTGCATCTCCTGAGACTCTTCCTCCTGTTATCATATGTCACCCGAAGTATTTTGTTGCATGTGCATAACATGAATGTATGAAGGTATCCGCATTTCCACAACCAATTGTTCATTTTCATTATAGGGTATGATACTTTAGATCAGAGGCGATTTAAGCTACACAATTTTAGCTACACAATAACGCTGTTTTACAAGTAACATCCGTCAGCTCAATTTTCTATTCAAAATTCTCAAAACAGAGATATCAAATTGGCATCTTCAGATAACATTGGCATATTCAGCCATGCTTAAAGCACGGTATTTTCTCCAAAACCGCGATTTTCTCGCCATAAGAGCGCATCCACTTGATTAAACAATTGGAGCTTCGGCCAAGGGGCTGTTCACAGGATTACCCATCTTAACAATTTACAGAGACCATCTGTGAAAGATAAGCTAAAGAGGATTGATTCAAAAGAAAAACAAAACAATAAGAAAACAAAAACTTAATGTTATATCCTATCCACCTCAAACCCCTTCCACTTTTTCCTTCTTCCCGTCTTTTCCTTGCCGCTTTCTTCCATGGATTTACTTTCTTTTTTGTCGAAGGCTCTCCTATCTTCTTGACCTTTTCCAGATTTCTATGCATATAAGCCTGGCATATAAAATCCACTGGATTTTTTTCACAACAGAATATGCAGACCTTGCGGTAGTCGGCTATCATAAGATTATCTTTGGTAGCTAGAAGACTTACCACGTATGTCGTTGCATGCTGCATCTGTAGCACATTAAGCTTGTTGCATCACTACTGTCCATGTCTTGGCGGATTTGTGTCGTTCTTGTCTGCTAAGACTCAAGCACTAGAACACCAAGGTTATAAGCACCGCATCTCTCATCATTGCATGGTGAATACGATCATAAAACAAGCAATGGGCCTTTACCCACGGCTTGTAAAGCGCCCGGAGACCTTTGTATAAACATATGCATTCCGGCTCACAAATGCACCGCGGGTTTAGATCTTCAAGGGCTGGGTTCCGCTATTCTTAACTGCGGCGAGATTGCCGGAACCATGAGTCTCGGAAACTGCGGCCGGTACTTATCCCCATAAGCCATAAGCTGGCGATCTTCTTTCCTTTTTCCATTCTAATTGAAATGCAATGCGGGCGGATTGGTATTTGGTCGGAGTTCGGAGAATAAAGAAACTTGGGCCCGGAGCTTCAATCTTCTTAAGCCTTCTCCTTGTTATATCTTTTAGGGTTACGAAATCTATCTAAATTCCGCTTCTTTATTTAGCCGATGTCTTAATTGCGGTCTTGTCTTATCTGTCCTTCTTATTTTTAGGTATGCACAGTACTTTTGCCACGTCTACTACTGTCACCGCGACACGCGTACTATGTTCTCCTTTAATCCATAATCCATATTTCGTACTTCCCTTCCCTAGGTCTAATCGTTGTGATGATTCACGGTGACCGCGTCGGACCCGTCGTAAATGTTAATTCCCTACATTTTAAATTTGATTTATATTTTTCTCGCAGTCTCCCCCGATTTGCCACGTCTCCCCATTTTTAGTAATTCAAATAATTATGTAAATTCGGTTCTCTACCAACTTTAATTAATGTTATATTGTATTAAATTAAAATAACTTAAATACCCCCTCACCACTTCCCCCCCCTCCCCTTTTTACTTGGATCACGTAATTTGGAAATCATGAATCACAGGAATCTCGGAGCTCCCCTTTAAGCCCATGCTTTACGTGCATGCGAGTTTAGACTTGCTTTTATGATTCAATCTTTAAACTTGGATCGCCAGTGGTACCCTGTTTGACCTATTACCTTATTTTGTTTTCACCTATTGTTTTTGAGACATTACTCCAAGAACATGTTCATATCCCGGCGCTCAAAACTTCCCTCTTATCGAGCGCACAGCTACTGTATTTATATATAATCTATAATCTATAATCTATAATCTATAATCTATAATCTACAGTCATAGGAAATGGTCTATCTTCTTTCCATGTATCACTGTATACGTGGCAGAAAGCTCATCTCTTGATGCCTGCGTGGCAGTTTTAGGTGCTATTATAAGATTCCACATCTATCTTGTTTGTCTGCTTGCTTCTTCCACCTTTGTATCTTTTTTGCTATCCACCATTGACCCGTCATCTCTGTTCATTTTCGCGCCTATTTGTCATTGCCATGTCGGCACTATTATTCTACAAGCTGACTTTCGTTGAGATCAATTATAAGTGTATTTGCAATAAACTCACACGTGACCTCTTTCTAGAGAAGACACATTTATACACAAAATATTGACCAATATGTGGAGCCGTGGAGACCAGATTGACAGCTCAAAATTAGGGGCACGTGAAAATTGGCACAACGTGAAGTTAATTGGCTAAATTTCTGCTCAAGTGGCAGCGCACTATTGGTTAGAGTTCAGAATCATAAAAAAAGGGAGAAAAGTGGCAGGAACATTAGAGATGAGAGAGTAAATCCTTTAGAAAAATGGTGGACAGATGGCATGGTGCTACTTGCTGGGATGCATGAATTTGGCCCATGTTAACTTTACCTAGTGATGGATGAACTTATAATCTCATACTTGCAAATCAAATGATTTATTATTCGACATTATCACATATAATATGGATCTGGAATGTAATTGTGTGAAATATGGGTCATTATCATATACGATCTGTATATGCAATGTAATTGGGTGAAATAGCACTTGCTCAAATATTATGCTTATCTATGTGGCGCCTACATGTTATCCAACAAACTGCATAAAGTAAAAGTTTTAAGTAATTGTGTCCACAAAGTTTTCCTCCTTCTTATCATTTTTCTTCTGTTCCAGTACAAAGGTTTATGTTTTATTCTTCGTGACAAAAGTATCTATTCGTGCTGTCTATTTTTTGCTCTTTCTCTTGACAAGTACGTTATAAGTAGATGTGTTGACATTTTTAATAGACCTATTGGCACATTCGATAAGTTATATGCACCAAAAGCTTTTAAAGGTTCAAAATTTATGAAATTATTCTTCAATACTTTGTTGGGCCAATTATGAGCGTATTTGCAATAAACTCACACGTGATCTCTTTTTAGAAAAGACACATTTTTACACAGAAATGTTGATCGATATCTGGAGCTGTGGAGACCAAATTGACAGCTGAAAATCAGGGGCACATGAAGATTGGCACAACATCAAGTTAATGGGCCAAATTTCAGCCCAAGTGGCAGTGCACTATTGGTTAGAGTTTAGAATCATAAAGGGAGAAACGTGGCAGGAACACTAGAGAAAGTAAATCCTTTAAAAGAATGGTGGACACATAGTATCGTGCTACTTGCTAGGATGCTTGAATTTGGCCCACATTAACTTTATCTAGTGATGGACGAACTTATAATCTCATACTTGCAAAATAATTTGTTGTTCGACATCATCACATATAATATGGATCCGGAGAGTAATTGGGTGAAATAGCCTCTGCTCAAGGAGTCATTATCACATACATTAGGTGAAATAGCACTTGCTCGAGCATTATGCTTATCTATGTGGCGCCTGTATATTATCCAATAGACTACATAAAGTCAATGTTTTAAGTAATTGCCTCCACAAAGGTATCATCCTTCTTTCATTCTTCTTCTATTCCAGTATAGGTTTATGTTTTATTCTTCCATGATAAAACTATCTAATCGTGCTATCTATTTTTGGGTCTTTCTCTTGACAAGTACGTTATAAATAGATGTGTTCATATGTCTAATAAACCTATTAACAGATTCGATAAGTTATATGAAACAAAAATTTTTAAAGGTTCAAATTTGTGAAATTATGCTCCACTACTTTGTTTGGGTCAATCATGGGTGTATTTGCAATAAACTCACACGTGACCTCTATTCTACGAAAAACATTTGTACAATGTTGGTCCAATACGTAAAATTTGTGACTCAAAATCAGGGGCACGTGAACATTGGTGCAACGTGAAGTTAATGGGCCAAATTTTAGAGCAAGTGGCTATGCGCTATTGGTTAGAGGTTAGAATCATTAAAAAAAACGAAAAAAGGTGGCATGAACATAGGAGAAAGTAAATTCTTTAAAAGAATGGTGGATATGTGGCGTGGTGCTACTTGCTGGAATGCCCAAATTTGACCCACGTTAACTTTACATAGTGATGGGTGCACTTGTAATCTCAAATCTCATACTTGTAATCTCAAATCTCAAATAATTTGTTGCCCAAAAAAAAACCAAAAAAGTGTCGTGGCCATTGTTTAGTTTTTGTAGGGGAAAATGCAGTTGCTGCCACGCTGCCGTTGGGGTGGGGGATAAATTCCATATAATGTTCTTCTAAGACAACCAGTAGCCAAGAAGGGAGAAACGCCTTATAAAGGAGAGATGAAATGTATTAACAAACACTAAACTGAAACCCGTGCTCCATTTACCGTAGGCACCATTGAGCTTTTGGAAGAATGAAAACATCTTTTGCCAAATGCGAAAAATGAAACATGGTTATATATCATCGTGGTCTCACGTGAGTATCTTATCGTCTCCACTGGGCTTCATTTCTTTCCATGTTGTAGAGATCTTGTGTAATAGTCCGGCAACAAGATAAAAGCTCTATGGTATAGACTACTACTTATAACCAGTGTGATTTTGGTAACTTTAAGTAAAACAAATTTGATAAAATGGCCCAATTGATAGCACCTAATGCGAAAGGAATAACCTCCATCATCGTAATTGCCATAATGGTCTGCGATTCCGGACTGATCTGAATGTCGCAATCCAGGTCGGCATGAGTGTATCCATGAAACTGTATACCTTCACCGGCGGAAGCCAAGTCTTCAAAATCAATTTTTTATTGCCAAGAATCAATATAAATATCGTTTATATCAATATAAGGGGTAGTTATATCCATTAATCATCATAGTATTCACCTTTGTTTGTATTGTTCTCACAATCAAATGAGCCGAGCAATGCGAATGGCTCACATGTCGCTAGATCTACATAATCCAGGTTTCAGCAAATAGTATGTATCACCTGCCGAAGAATTCTCAAGTTCCCATTTGTCTAACTATGCTTATAAGACACTATATGTTATTCACCTTATTGATCAAGAATTGAGAAACTTTAGGGATGGTGGCGTGCTCTTTTTCCTGAAGGGACTTGACGATGCTTCCAACGCATGATTCACCGAGCATATAATGAAAAGTACAGCAGCGTTATACAGTAATTCACACAGCTTTAGCTTCTTCTGCTGTTTCTGCCTCTTGTAGACCACTACTAACAAGTTAGGCAAACACAAGGCACAATGTCATTAGAAAACAAAAAGCAATAAGAAGCGGCCGATTTGTATATTATTTGAAAAGCCGCAGCTTTCTGTCTTTGGAGAAGCATGTAGTAGGGCAAAGAAGGGGATTGGAGGAATGGAGCAAATCCAAGGAGGGATCCATTCGGAAAGACTGCTGATGCAAGGGAATGAACCAGCCGCTATCGAGAGACAACAAGGGCCTTATAGCCGGAAAGTCCTGTGTTCCTCTATCCTCCACATCTATATGTATATGCTAACACTTCTACATCCATTCCAAAGCAGTTTCCAGAGGGACCATGATACGCTGGCCGCTTATCTTCCTCTTCACCTGCCGGCCTCGATACGACGACGATCCTGCATATGATTTTCTCCTCACCATCTCGCATGCTCATCCCTGACCATTTCGTTACCGAAAATCGTATAGCTACCTCTTCTCCATAATTCTCCACTGGAGTTTTATTTTGAGTTGTATCCCGCCTACATTTCTTTGTTGTTTTGCTATCCTGAATGTACATTCCGGCCAATTGGGGACATTAATCAATTTAGATGCAAATTTTCTAGAACTCCCTAATATGAAATATAGAGTTTGTCTATCTTTCCACGTATCACCGATAATGTGGCGTAAATCTAAATCTCTGATGCGTGCGTGGCAGTTCTAGCTATTATTAGATTCCAAGACTTATCTTGTTTCGTCTGCTTGCTTCTTCCACTTTTGTACCTTAAGTATCCACAACCACATCATCTGTGTTCATTTTCGCGTCTAGTTGTCATTGCCATGTTGGCACTATTATTCTACAAGCTGACACAAACCATCAATTGTTCTTTCCTTTTCTTTTCTTTTTTGTTCGGAGTGGCCTACCACCCTTGAAGATATTTTCCTGCCTTTTAGGGTTCACTTCCCTAAATCATGTTCCATACTTTCCACATGCACGATCTTTCATCCTCCAAGTAGAAATAAATTATTTTTTGCAATTGTAGAAAAAGCCAGATATTACATATGATTTGGGATGGTTCAGGGAGGAATCTACAGTTTCTGGAAGTTTCTGCAGTGGCGGCCAAGAGCGTGGAGCATGCAGGCCGAGCCGAGGGCTGCATACCGGATTTGCATAGATTTGCGGTTTGCGGTTTTGCGGTCAATCTTGCACGTTTTTTTTTCGCACGGTTTTTCCATCGTTTTGCAGGATTTTTTTTCGCAAAAAGTGGAAGGCGTAGATTTGGGGCTGATGCATGGAGCTTTGCATCGTTTTGCAGGGTTCTTTTAGCAGCTGCAGATCCTAACTAGTTAACAGATCTGGATATGAGCTCTCCCGGCAGATCTTGCTGGTTACATTTTTTAACAAATGTTGAGGTTTTTGCAAGGTTTTCCCATCTTTTTGCAGGGTTCTTTTAGCAGCCTGTTTCAGAAGCTTTGCTTCTTCCGTCTGCTCCAGGGTTCTTCTTCCGTCTGCTCCATGGTTACTTAGCTTTTTTATGCAGGATTTGGATGGCTTCTTCGCAAGTGTTCTTCAAATCTGGTGTTCTTGAGTAGGTGTTCTTCAAATCTGGGGCACTGTGATATTACCGATTAAACTCGGTTGGGGTTCAAATCCCCATTCGTACATGCAAATCTTTTATGTTGTTTTGACACTTTTTCATTTTCTGTCAAGTGTAAGTGTTAGTTTCTTTGGTTTTTAAATCATACGTTGACATGGAAATTCAGATTTGACCCGATCTTGATTGATCTTGATTGATCTTAGTAAAAAGGGAATGAACTATTAGTAAACTAAAAAAGTGGAGGAAATAAATTGATCTCCATGGAAAAGCCCCATTAGTGGCTCACAATATATAGATGAACAAAACTGAAAAATATGTGTTTATCTTATGATTGCTCGGCTGGCGTATCCATGTCATTGGATCCCCTTCTAGAGGATGAGATGGAGGATGCCAGATCATCCTCCTCAAGAAATATCTCAAGTGTTTTTTGTACCCAGCGATCCAGCAACTTGCGCCATGGAAAACTTATAACTTAGACACTCAGCTGTTTTATTAGCAAATACATTGGTTGGAGAATGCAAGGCTGCTGAGATGTGTTATCAAGAAATTCAAACGGTTCATCATATATTTTTCTTCAAAGACATCTCGCAAATTTACACAACTCTGAATAACCAAAACTAAAAAGGCAATGTAGGAACATAATCATGCATGAAGATAAATAAGTTAAGTAAAGAAACTACATAGATAGTGCATACGGGGCCAGCCGTTAATTTGCTGCTAATTACTAGTTTCATCTTCATGTTGAATACCCAAACAAGTATCTCGCGATAACGAATCAGAGGGCCCGCATAATATGCATACACCAATTCCTCTCGGTAGGGTAGAATCGAACTGTGACGGGTACTAAGCCGCATAAATCAGATGGTTATGGTAGTCTTTCCACAACCCCAAATAGAACTCCAAAAGTGTAAGTAAGTAGTTTCGGTTTTAAATCACTTCAGACATGGAAATTCAGATTTGACCCGATCTTGATTGATCTTGATTGATCTTAGTAAAAAGGGAATGAACTATTAGTAAACTAAAAGCGGGAGGTAGCCAGTACCGATTCTATGGAAAAGCCCCGCATTAGTGGCTCTGCTAAATATATGTATGAACAAAACCAAAATATGTGTCATTCATGCGGATTGCTCAATGTATGTGATCCATGTCATTGATCCAGAGGATGAGATGGAGTACGCTGCATCATCCTCCTGCAAGAAATATCTCAAGTGTTTTTTTTGTGGTAAATTAAGTGATCCAAAGTAATCCATGCCATGGAAAACTTATAACGAATAATTGAAAGCATTAAGAAATACATGTTGGAGAAATGCAAGGCTGCCGAGGATAAGAATGTAAGAAATTCAAAATCCGGGTTCATCGCATATTTTTCAAAGACATCTGCTCTATACAACTGGAAGGGAATCCAAAACCAAAAGGCAAATGGTGCAGTGAACATAATCATGCATGAAGAGACAACAAGTTAAGTAAAGAAACTCACATAGATATTAGCAGCATACGGGGCTCTAGCCACTTGCCGTGCACTACTAGTTTCATCTTCATGTTGAATACCCAAACAAGTATCTGCTTTAGATGCAGAATCTAATCAGAGGGTCTCTGCACAATATGCCATACACCACCTCCTCTCGTAGGGTAGGAATCGTGAAATCAGACGGTACCTTTAAGCCGGGTATAAATCAGAGGAAGGAGGAAATTTTTCCACAACCCCAACAAAATCAAAAGTTAACGTGAAAGCATCCCTCTAAATTACCAACAAAGAGTATAGACAATAAGTAAATAAATACAATCTGCATTCAAGAAATAAACCTTTCTCCAAGCCTTTTCTTAAATAAATCTCAAATGTGATACTTAACACCCTGCCGATCCAAACAAGGATGTGCCGTCATATGGAGGCCCGCAGGCTTATTCAGAGCAATTAATAAAATTTTCCTATTCTCGCATTTAATGGCCAGTCATGCCAAAGTCGCTTCAAAACATCATGGCAAGTATTATTATCATTATTGGCATCCGGATTCAGAATGCAATTGGGTGAAATTTGTTGCTCAAACATTGTTCATCTACATGATATCCAAGAGGATCTCAAAGATAAAGTTAGCAAGCCCGTGGTTTTAGTAATTGCATCCATCCATCCATCTATCACCGGCAAGCTTTGTCGCCCGAGTATAACGTGGTTGAGTTTTTATTCTTCCCGGCAAACTATCTATTCGTGTTGTCTATTTTTCTTCCGTTACCTCTCTTTGACAAGTACGCTGCGAATAGACTTGCTGATATTTCTCTCATAGTTTGCTGGCACGCTCAAAAACTTGTGCTATGTCTACTACTTTGTTAAAGGCCAGTAATTTGACCTCTATTTTGTTGTTTCATGCCAAAGCTCAAGCCAAACATCATGGGGCACATTATCACATATAACTGACCAATGCAATTGGGTGTTCGTTGCTCAAATATTATGCCTATCCATGGCTCTACATGATATCCAAGAGACTGATAAAGTTAGCAAGCCCGTAAGTTTTTAGTAATTGCATCCATCCATCCATCTGTCATCTATGTTTCTTTTGTTCTATTCTAGTATATACGGTTTAGGTTTTTATCTTCCGGCAAACTATTCATCTGCAGGTCTTATTTTTCTTCGGGTTACTCTCTTGACAAGTACGCCATGAATAGACTTGTTGACATTTCTCATGCTTCCATTGGGCACGTTCAAAACTTGCTGTTCCTACCACTTTGTTGGGGCCGCGGTATTTGCACTAAAACGCACTTGATCTCTATTTTATGGAATATATCTTATGTATACTGAAAATGTCTGGCGGCCCCCATTTTGGAGGAAGTCAATGATGCACCCAGCCCAAGTATGACAGCCAGAATCGCGCTCCACGGAAAATTCGGTGCAAAGGAAGTTAAAATGTGGGCCAAACTTCGTAATTCATGGCAAAGTTAGAGCCTAATCATAAATAAAAGGAGAAAAGTGGCAGAAACATCAAGCAAAGTAAACTTTAAAAAGAAAGATGGATATGTGACATGGCAAGATCAAGCAGATGCCCATATTGGTCCATATACATTGACTTTACATAAATGATGAATGAACTTATAATTTCAGTTACCGTGCCTGAGATTTGCTTCTAAAAAGTAAGAAAAGTTTGTGCTTTTCACACAGCAAAATGCACGCTAGTTGAACTCCTAGATGAGCGTTGACCTCGCCATCGGGCGCTGACTTTTTCCATTAAACTGCCTTTGACCATTGACTTGAATTTCTCGCCAAGTTGAGTGTTAGTATCGACTTTGCCAAGAAGTCTTCTTCAGAGCCAAGCCTACCATCCAAATTGGGCAAGTGTCTAATTTGAGAGTCCAAAAGTCAGTAGACTCAACAAAACTGGCTTCCTCACCATCTCAAAATTCCTAATCAACCTTCCATCAGACGCTCAAGCATTTATACTATAATGATAAATGAGTATTGACATGTCGTTCAAAGAGGAGCACGCCACCATGGGGTGTATGGTAACCTAGGGTCGAAAAGGATTAAATTAGCTATGCTAATTTAATTATTAAGGATAATAACTCATAATAAGGAATTAGCGCGATAATTAAGCGGAATAAGGCTGCCCCACGCGGCAGTAGGTGCGAATGTAGCCACGGGACGCAGCCGCCCCGCCACTCCTGCTGGAGCGCCAGCCACCTACCTTCGCCACCGAAGCCATCTCGCCAGCACGCACTTGTAGCCGTATTAAACGCCGGTAAGTCCTGGGTGAAGTATGGAACTTAAACGATAACGTCCAGCCAGAGTCCCGTGAGGTGGTTGTGAAGAAATTATGACGGTAGCGGCCTCTTCCGGGCACCGCTGTGCTTGCCGCCTGCTCTCCAGAGCGCACGGAGGAACCAACCTTGATCAGGAAAGGTAAGTCTCTTTATACTCATCTTCTAGTTTGGTTCCTCAAAGGATGGATTGATAGTTCTTTGCATATATTACTCGAAATGGGGAACTAAGGGGGTAGAGACCTCTCTCGAGCTCATGTATGATATATGCTCCTAGATAGAGCTCAGAATATTCCCATTAGATGTCAGGTAACAAGAGCCCAATCGAAATGCGGGATGCTGGTGGAGGACTTAGCACCAAATAAGGGACACAAAGTGTCGCAGCCATAAAAAGGCTCCTGGTGACTCTTGCCAAAGATTAAACAATAGTCACAAGCAGCCAGGCGCTGACCCAGCCTCTATGTCCGAGCACTTCCGTGGGCGGTACAGGTGACACCAAAGAGTGGGGCATCCGTGATTTTGGAGGGATTGAAGGCGGTAGTAAGACGTGCATTTGCCGAGGCGTGACGTATTCTCAGTCCACCCAGGAACGTACCGTGGATCTCGGTGGCATCGCTTTCCCCGGCTCGCATCTACTTCAAGCCAACCTCGGTAGGCCGGGCGGGTGATACCTTTGAGTCTCAGCACCGGCGGCTATGCGATGCCATAGCATGATTCACCCATTCGCAAGTGTACGAGGGGCGGATGGAGTGGGATAACCTTAGCCGGCGTTCTATGCCAGCCAACGGAAAGCTTCGCCGGTCATCTTTAGACTGAAAGCCATACCATCCCCACCGAGTTCCGGAATCCATAGGTTCCGGGTTTCAGTAGTGGCTTTAGGTTGATGGTATTCTTTCGCCTGGTACTTGGATGGATGCGCTACCTTTGCCGTGTAAACTGCGATATATTGCAAGTAATCCAGTTCATCGCATGAGAAAACCGCATTGGCGGGGCCGAACACCCCTTCAGGTCTCTCAGCTCTGGAGCGCCTTTCTTATAGGAGAGGCCCGTTAGATTGGTGGGCCCCGCCATGCAGAGTTGGTTGCCATGGGAGTGTAAGTCCCCGCATGTATATGTCCGAGGGTCGTGATAGTTCAGAGCATCACATCCAACGGCCAGTGGTTGAACCTGGTCACTTCCACTCCGAGGTCGCATAAGCGAAAGGCTGAAAACAAATACCTTGGCGTCCCCACTTGTAATTTTGGAAGATTCCGTTCTGCCTTTCCCCTTTGCTCCACAAAGAATCAAAAGTAAGCCATGCCACCGTGACACACCGGTATCAAGCCAAAAATCTCCACATACTAAGAATTTTCAAGATACTTCAAATTTGAAATGTCATTTTTTGGGCTCGCCATTTTACTATAAATCCATAGGCCAATTCCGCCTCGTGGGACGCTAAAAATCTGCCCATTCTATTTACTTGCTGTTTTTTTCTTTTCTTTCCTCCCCTCGCCCTCCCCTTTTTTTTTGGGGGAGGAGGAGTCAAATCTAATACAATGCTAAAGTTTGGTACTATGAGGATTTTTCAGAGTTCCCATAGAAGAAATAGGTTTGGTCTGGGGCGGCAATCTAAATTATTCCAAAGAGAGTGGATTGGGTATGGTTCTGCAAACAAGAGAATGGAATTGCCGCTTTATTCATTTTTTTTGTCCCGTATGCATATCGGTTTAATGCCAAATTTTGGCAACATAATATTAACGCAAAATGGTTTTATGTCCCCAAATGACCATGATGTCAAAACTTTGGGTTATTGCGTCGCATCAAAGCATATTAAATAGTACACTGGGTCCTCACTTAAAAGCAGAAAAATACCATTGTTTCTGCATCAAGTGACACTGGTGGAATAAAGGTGTTGGGATACCGCTACCAAGCCGCTGCTGGTCTCCTCCAGTTTCTAACAGGAGCCTTTTATGGTCTATGAAACTCAAGGATGTAGAAGAAATTATAGATAAAAATTTTGAAAACCTTATGTCTCCCACGGAAAGGAAAATACAAATTGTATGTTTTTCCCTGAATACGTACAGTAAAATCTTATTCGAACTAGATACAGGACAATTCATATGCGCAGATCCCGCGTTTGTTTGGGCGTAATCTGGGTTCTCGCCGCAAAAAGCAGGAGATCTGCTTCTTCCTGCCGCTCGCAACTATGTTAGTTTCTATACTTTTCCACGCCCATACCTCATTCCTTTTCCTAAAACCAAATACTGATCGAAGACTCTCCTATTTAGTACTGCTCGGGCCTTATCACCTTAATCGGTTATCTCAGCTTGGAATTTTGGCGAAGTAATTGTAGATAATGAGGGGATACCGTTGCATGGAAAACCAAGCTTAGACACCTTAGTTCGTCTTAAGCAAAACACTTTTAGTTTTTCCTGCACTGCCCGAGTTAGTGGAAATGAAGGTTGTTTAGCATCAAACACCCAACAAGAAATGAGATTTGATAAACAAATTTACGCAGTTCGAAATTGTGATGCGAGAAGTGCAACCTTCGTGGACTCCGTATTTAGTTGTGTGTACTTTTCCCCTAAAAACTTTCCGCCTTTTTCAAGCAAACTGATGTGCGTTGAAAGCGTAGACTACTAATCCGGTTTGATGCCTTGATTCTAATGGGAACCGTGGTAAAACACCTCTAAAGTCAATGTACTTCCCTTTTGCCCAACAAAATGGTATGGGGATGAATCTCAACAGAATTGAATTAAAGTGGAAGAGCCGTGCCTTCTTCCTGATCAATTTTGCCTCGGGCGCTCAACCCGTTTTGAAAGTCGGTCACACGCTTTTCAATCATAACCGGAGTTCTAGAAGTCCGCTTACGGAGATTGGCCGCGCTGGAAAGCCATCTCGTGAGTTCTCAGTGTTGTTATGTGATTTGCATATGTTTTACCTTAATTATTTTTACATCAGAAACACAGATGTTCGGCTTGCAACAAATAAAACCGGGTAAGTATCAGGAAAAGCAATTCGCTTTGATCATATCCGAGATCAAGGACTCCATTTCAAATGGAAATTCTATTGTACTTTGGAAAGTCATCTAGAGTGCCCTCCATATTGGTAATTTGTATATGTTTTGTAATCTTTTCCTCAAGAAAGCTCAAATTTTCGGCCACAAATCGGCGGGCACAAAACCCCGGCGTTTCCGCGGATACCGTCCACATATTTTCTATCATCAGATGGCAAATTTTAACTCCGCTTCAGTTGAAATTTATCATATTGAAAAAGCTCCTTTCGTGAGATATTTTCGAAGATAAGTGCGTGATTTGCATGTGTTTGAATGGTATTTTATAGCAAAAAAACAGATTTACATCCTGCACCACCACTTCTTGGTTCGATTACATTTTTGTTCATATCTATTTCTTCAGAATCGGGCTTTCACGAATTTATATTTTTTTTGAAAGTTTCTCTCAGAAGAGTTTTAAAAACATTCTATGTTTGTTGATGTTTGGACAGGACTTCGTGAGCAAAATAACAGATTTTAGTGCTGGATTTTAGAGAGTTTATTGTTCCATTTTCCAAAGACTATATATTTTCTTATTCATATCTATTGATCTCGCAGCCTGCTTTTGGGAGCAATGCATATCATTGAAATGCTTGTTTTGTGATGATTCTAAAGATATATGGTTTTGCACATATTTGCTTAAGATCCGGAGGAGAAAAATAGCAAGTCTTTGCAACCCGCCGATTTTAAGACGATTCGCAGGGTGTGATACATCCAATCACTTTAGATTTAAGTATTTACATGTCGGCCTTGCAGACGCGCTGCCTCGTGAAGGGGAAACCATTTACTTATTTCGATTTTGCATAAGATCCGTGAAGGTGGCGCAGGGTTGCACCAGAGGTCAAGGCTTTGATTTATGCATTCTTGAACACTTTCGCACGTGTCTCAGAAGGTGAAAGAGCATGCACTTGTTTGCACTTGCCCGCGCTTCTAAATTTGGACACGAAGCTTCGTGATAAGGCCAGAAAATAATGTGAGGCCAGCGCGGATCAAAGTGTTTGGAGGCTTTCGACAAGCCGCCCAGAGGGGTGACACCGACTATGTAACTTCAAGATAGAAGGATTTGACGAGTCTCTACGCTTCTTCATCCAACCCCAATCGATATGCATGGGATTGCGCCGACACGCGCAGCCCCTACCCAGCACGTACATGGCAGCAAAACTTCTACCGAGAGTACATAGATGCCATCCCCAATTGCAGCACTAGATGACACCGCAAATTGACAAAAGTACACCTAAAAGAGTAGCCAGCGCAAGTAAAGTCTCCTACAATAAGCCGAGCTCTTGCGCATATGATAGATACTCCAGCCTGCGGCGCTGTGATTCGGTAGTTCCACCACCACACCAAACCGTGCAGCCTGCAGCATACTGAAATGTTCAAGCAATGGCAAAGGACATCAGAGTTTCAATTGCTTCGCTTTTTAGCGAGGTGAGAAATTGTCAAGAGGCAACTGGCACCAAAAACAACGATTTCCAAGATGGACCTGCATATGCATTTCTGAGGATGGCTCGCTTGCACTTCCGGGAAGCGCGTGGCGCGACAAGAGTTCCGACATGCAGCTTAGAGTGAATCCTTTGGCCCATCGCTTATTGAAACCGGCGACATAGGACAAGTAACGGTTGAGTAGGAGATACGGCAAACCATCTCCCGGCTTCTCGGCTAAAGAGGCCGAGGGAGATCGCGAGGTGTGGAGCGCGGTGCGTGTGTCGCTTTGGAAGAGAGCTCGCCATTACCTGAGAGAGCCCTTCAAACAGGTCAACACATGTTGAAGTGGCCCCATCTCAGAATGAACCCATAAGCCGGGACTTCGCCAGAATCGGAGCATAGCCTGCAGCCAAGATCTAAGGGTGCAGAGCCGAGGGCGTGTCACCGTTACAGCCTCTGCGCAGAGGTCGCTGGGTCATAAAGGGTGCATAATGCGGAATGGTCATGCGCGAATACCAACAGGAGCTAAAGCTCCCTGCCGTGAAGGAGAGACCACTATGGCAAATTCTACCGCCTAAGAGTCCGGCAGGCCGCAGGCCGGGCCATCAACCTGCCACTCATGCCACCATCACCAAATAGAGGCTGCTCTATGCCCCGCCGCATGTAAGAAACAACTTTGTTGTGCCGCGCGTAATTGACCCAACAATCGAGTTCCTGAGCCGCAGGCAGAAGCTTCACGGCGTGGTGGCACGTAGCCCCACAAGAGACATATGGGAAGACCTCATTAATCAGCTCGATGTTGATTCTGCTCAATGATACCCCTTACCGCATATTAATATTAGGGCAAGACGCCATGGCATCCAGCCAGACTACCAGTAATCACGTTCACAAACACAGAGCGCGGGTGCCAAACATCCGCATCCGTGGTAGCGCTGGAGGAAACCGCCTTATATTGACCGGTGACCTCACCCCGCGCCTAATAAGAAAACCGGCGGCACGGCTGCTAAAAGCATTCGCAGAGCAGGGAGGAGCCGCAGGACCGACGGGCAAGATGCGTACTTGGATCGCGCCGCCGCAAATCGCCGCTGCAATCCCGCTTAACCTCTAGCAGCCCCCATCATGCCATCAGTTTCGCCTTTCTCGCTATAGCCGCGACGCCCCGCCAAGTTGCCTCATCTCTTTAGTTGCTCGCATCTGTGCCGCTTCCATTTCACATCCTTTGCCGCCGCCACCAATCCTCTACCCATGCTCTTTGCCAACAAAATAGGAATTGTAATTCAAAGATGGTCTCTGCTTCAAAGCTATAAGTGTAAGGGGAGAGGTTCACCGAAAGTTACCGCAGAGCAGCGGATCTCTATCTTCCTCATCAAAACATGCTGGCGCAAGACAGATACCCCGACTCATAGGATACCACTATTCAATCTTCAATGATTGCACAAAAAAGCGGTGCTGCCCGCTACTACCAACGCCTTCAGCACAAATTAATCTCCTTGTCTAAGATAGACAAACACAAACTCCAGACTCAAGTGGTGCGCAGTAAACCCAAGAGGCACTCTCTTTAGGCAGCCTCGCTACTTTCCACATGTAGAAATGGTTTCTACCACACCCACTTTGATGTGGATAGACCTGGTTCCTACGTCGCATCTATATAGATGACATACAAAGAACATAAGCAGCTGGGCGCGGTCAGCCACCTCTTTGGAGACTTCAATGCACGCACTGGGTAGAAACAACTCATGAGATTTAATCCTGATCGATGATGTATGTGCTCAGCTCTACAAGGAGCTTTGGCCACGGTTATCAGAGCGACACAATCGTCGCTACTATGGTAGACAGTTGTTTTGTTTCAGGGTATCTGACCGTAAATTTAATGGATCGGTGATAGCCAAGCCACTGCAGTATAATTTGTAGACAGGAAAACCGTGGGAGGGATCTGCGGTGGATCAGCGTCAAGTCTTGCTTATTATACATGTCAAGCACTTCTAGTGGGAACAACTATTAGGGAGCAGATGGACTCGCACTAATTTACCACTTTACTTCTAAAGTTGGCTTTACAGTTGTGAGAATCCTCAGGCAACAACTCCCTCACATGCCTCACCTACGGATTATGAACATGGCGCCCGTGATGCTTATAGATGACCCGCTGGAAATTTTGGTAATATCCTACATCTAGGAGCATGTGCCTACGACTGATGTGTTTAGGATCAAGTGCAGAGAGATGCTGAAAGCCTCCGCCAGACTTAGACCTCCGTGAACACAACTTTCCCATCGTATTCACGGTTGGGATGCAGAGTGCAAGAAATATGTCGCCGTGGCTCCGCCAAGTCAAGACCCCGCTTTTACGCCTATATGCAGATGACCAAGGCTTTAAAGCTATGCCGCGGCCGCGCATCGCTGGAAACGTTTCACCTATTGGAACGCTTAATCCAGACCTTCCGACGAAGGGTTCTTAGCAAAGCCGCGATGTCTATTGTGGAACATCATCCCAAGCAAGGAGGCAAATACTGGCATCAGCCGCGAATGTAATCTCTGGGTGCACATGCGCATTGCCCCCAGTAAGAAGGCTTAGTGCTAAAATCATAGGATCTCGACGCGGAACAAGGCTTACAACGCCTTTAAGCAATGTGAAAGCGCCTGACCCGGATGTTATGCAGCAGTAATTGCTTAAGGGCAAGTACCGCTTCCATTAAGCATCAATAGTATTAAATCGCTTTGTTCAACAAGGCATTACAGAAGGCTTCCAGCTTGTAGTGGAATCAATAGCGAGTTGCTCCATCTATAAGGCGTAGTGACCCGCGACCGCCAGCCTAATTACCGAACAATCATCACCGGTGTCGTTTGTAAACCGCTTTGTTGGGATTCTCGAGCACCAGCCTGGCAATGGATGAGCAGAGGTGTGCCCCTTATTCAAAGGGGTGGATCTGCATCTTAACTCAACCATTGATGACATCTTCACGCTTAACTCTAGTTGAAGACAACAGAACCGCCGCCGATCTATATTGTTGCTTCAGAGATTTCCACGGCGAGTTTATTAATCGCGCCTCGGTGAAAACGCGCGAGATTGTGACAGCCAGGGGTTCCCCGTGAGATCTGCACGTAGTGTACTCGGCGAAGTGAAAGATGTCATTTGCTGCGTTCGCTAAGCCGTAAATCATCGATAGTATCTGTGTCACTGTGGATGTGCCCCTCTCCCCAAATATTGTTTGGGCTTTTTACGCTGATCAATCAAGAGTTGGCTTGCCGATAATGGGGCGATGGAGCTCACCTTCCACCGATCATCGTGACAATGAATATGCGTCATGATGGACCCAGCCATACACCGGCAGACATGCACCGCCACCATGCCCGGACACATTCTGCCACCGATATGCGCATCAACCCGCTAAGACTAAGGTGGTTTTCACGCCAGCCTGCGGATTCCCTCCTTCCGCCATCGAGGTAGAACGAGAAGTAGTATCCATGATACAAATATTTAGAGCGGAGCCCCTCCTTCGGCCTATGCACCGTGGACACATCCATATGGCTACGAAAGACTCGCCGGCCTAAAGGCACCGCAGGCCGCAACTAGTAGTCGGTACTCCACGCCGTATGCAGTTGAGAGCCCGTGAAATGCTTCTTAAATACGCAGTGAGAAAAGCCCTATACCTTTCCCTCTCTTTCTGCTTTCTTCCCCTTTTTGCTCTATCCCTATTTCACTTTTTCTTATTTTCTCTATACACTTTTTCTTTTTTTCTAATTTTTTCCGCTTTTTTGTATATGCTCCCTTGTTTCCAACCCCTCCCTTCCTTTCCCCTTCCTCCCTTTCGACATAACCTTTTTCCCTTTCCTTTTCTCCTTTCCCCCCCCTTTCCTCCTTTTTTTTCCATGCCCTTCTCCTTCCCCCTCACCTTTTTTCCATGCCTTCTTTTTCCCACCCTTTTTCCATGCCTTCCTTTTCCTTCAATCTTTAGTCCTTCGCTTTTTTCCATGCCTATTTTCCCCATCTTTTCCCTCCATTTCCTACCCTTTCACTCTTCCTTTTTAAGTTCTTTTCTCCTCCCTGTTTCTTTTTTCCTCCCATTTTCCATATGCCCTCTTTTTAATTTCCCCTTCTATCTCCCCACCCTTTCTCCCCCCTTTTTTTTTTTTTTTTCTATGTCCTTTTTCTCTTTCCCTTTTCCTATTTTTCTTTTTCTTCCCAGCTCCCTCCCCTTTTTTCCCCTTTTCCCTCCTCTTTTATTCTTTTTCCATTTCTCTTGCCTCTTTTTCCTTCCATTTTTTCCACCCATTTTTTTCTTTCCATTTTTCCGTGGCTTTCCTTTTTCCTTTTCCCACCTTTCCCACTTTTCCTGTATGATTTTTTTTTTCTTTTTTTCCCTTCCTTTTTCTTTTTCTCTTTTTTCCCATGTTTTCTTCCCCTTTTTCCCTCTCCCCGCCCCTTCCCCCTTTTTCGCTTCCTAATGGTTTTTTGTTTTCCTCCTTCCTTTTGGTCCTTCCCTTCCTTTTCCTTCCTTCCCCCTTCCCATGCCTTTCCACATTTGTTTTCTTTTTATTTTCCTATAATCCATTTTCCTTTTTTTCCAATCCCTTTCTTCCCTTTTTTTTTCCTTTTTTTTTTTCTATTTCTCCGCCATTTTCCTCCCCTTTTATCTCATGCCCTTTTCCCTTTCCTTTCCTTGTTTTACCTTTTTTTCCTTTTTCTCATGCATTTTTTCAAGTTCTTTCTCCCTTTTCCCTTTCCTTTTTCTTTTCTTCCCCACTTTCCTTATTTCTTCCCTTTCCCATCCTTTTTCCCTTTTTCTCCCTTTTTCCTTCCCTTTTCCCTCATTTTCCAACCTTTTTACTCTTCCCCTTTTTCTCGACGCTTTTTTTCCTTTTCCATTTCTCCTTTTCTTTTCTTTTTTCCCTTTTTCTTTCCTTGCCATTTTTCCCTTCCTTTTTCCTCTTTCTTCTTCAACGCCTTTTTTTCTCCTTTCGTGATGCTTTTTTTTTCCCTTTTTCCATGCTTTTTCTCCGCCTTTTCCCTTTCTTGAATTCTTCCTTCTTCCTTTTTTTCCCTTTGCCCTTTTCCTTCCCCCTTTACCACTTTTACCTCTTCCCTTTTTCCCTCGTGTTCTTTCCCCGTAACTTTTTTTCCTCCCCTCTTTTTCCTCTTTTCCTTTTTAATTTTTTCATGCCTTTTTTTCTTCTCTTATCCCCTAATTCTTTTTTCCTTTTCTTTTTCCTTTTCCCTTTTTGCTCCTTCACCTTTGCCCTTGTCACTTCCCTCTCCTTTCCCCCTCGTTTTTTCCTTTTACCCTTTTCACTTAAGAGATCAAAGTACTACCAATCATGGTGGTGGTAATCCAATCCAAGAATTACTAGATAACATTATAATATAAGATGCAAAACAATAGTCATAAGTGAGTTGTATGATGATTAGCCCATCAGTCACACCTGCTCAAGGTCTTAGTGGAGCCCCGCCCTTTATACTGAGTTGAAGTATGGGCCCACCTAGTATTCCTCGCTACTTGGAAATGACTTGGAGCAAAAGTGCAGCTCTTGGTAATGAGCTCTAGTGGGTAGAAGTCCATGCACCTGTTATCAAATTCTACCGCAGGAGACGAAGATTCTTGCCTCTTTAGAGGGGGGGCCTTTTGATCGCCACATTGTCTATTTTCGGTGTCACGCAGGACGATGTGCTCGCCTCCCAACCTAGCTTATATCATAATGGGGCCGCAATGCCTCGGCGCGCCCGTTAGAGGGAAAAGAGAGCCTGGGTCGGTTGGCGATGAATAGCAAGAGCAATATGTGTATACATGTGCAAACAGAGGCGAGATCGCCATAGCTTGCAGAGGCAATATCTTGACGCTACTTCTCAAAGAAGAAGCTTTGGGATGCCAGCGTCTTCGAACAGTCAAGACAAAGACACCTACCAAATGTTACAAATCCCATTATTGAAACGTAGGCCCGCAATGCTGCCCAAGGCACTCTACTTCTACCCATGAAAGGCAATGCACTCATTGCCCATTCGTACAGGCACGTCACTTTTGGACCTGAGATGGGCGGTATTGATTGGTGAGCCATGCCAGTGATTGTACTGGCTAATAAGCCGCCAATGAGTCATTGATGAAATCTCATAATTCCTTCCAAAGTTGCCTAAAGATATAATCAAATCCTGACGCTGCTTATGCTGAGTATCGCTCGCCAGCCGCTACAGTATGTACATTGAGCATGGCGTCAGCAAGTGTGCCGGGATCATACCTTCGTGATAATATGTTGCCCACAAATGGCGTCCTCAGCACACACTCATATATATACATACATTTATTTCATGATGATGTGTACTTGCGTCAAATGGACGTGATTCTTATTATCGCCACGGTGTTTTTCCTTCAAACTCTCTGGCCAGGGTTTTTAAATCCCATTAATAATATGTTTGCCGCGCCTTCCGTCCCATAGGCCGCATTGATCTCGTGACTATAAAAGTCATTCTTTATTCTATTCTTCTTCTAAAGATTACTCGGAAAATCCAGCAACATCCGGTTTATTTGATCATGAGGTGTGGCCTTGTTAAGTAAAAATTCGAGCTTTTATTTTTTTCAAGATCTCTCTAGTCCACCAGATGGCACAAAAGAAGCAAAGAGGTTTGATCCTCGGTGGGTGTCAAGTTTCCAGGTAGAGTTAATCGTGGTAATTGCTCTTGCCGCACAAACACCTTGTTGAGAATTGTAATTGTGAGGTTCGGGTCACTATGCAGTTTGGATACGCCAAAAATACTTTGTACTTTAGACTTCCTTGAAAACCATAGCTCCTAAGGTGGACCTTAAAAGCATTCCTCCGTACATCTTTAGGAATATTTAAGAAAAGAGGTTGTTGGTTTTTATCCATTCCATCAATGAGCAATAGACATATATTGCGCGGACATTCAAGAGCTTTTTTTCCAGGTTTGGTGTTTCTTTCCTCTGCCTACTTGTTGTTCACGGTTCCGTAAGGTTCGCTTACACATTCATGAAAAATCAGGTCAAAACAATTTTTTGAAGCCAGGAGATTAAAGAACTCGAACTTATTTTCTTCCTCGCCTTTTGCGCTTTCGTCAACTCTTTTAATTTTGAACATCTTGAGCAAAACAGAATTTATAACTCCTAGAATTTTCATGATTGAATTCACTTTTCCACAATCTAGTGAAGTATGAGTAAGAGATGTGCTGAGACTGAATGCAAGTCTCTTTGTTTCTTGGAAGACATCTTTTTTTGTGATGTTATCAGTCAAATGATACATCTTATTGTTAGGCAACTTTTCACATGTTCCTCTAAAATATTTCTCCATCTATGGCACAACAAAGGGGAACTTAGATGTGGTTTTTTACCAAAGTGTTTTGGGTGTTTTTTTCAAAAAATTGAGATATTCCTTTCACCTACATGCTTTCGAATACTTACAACCATTGACACATGCATACCATATGACATGTTCACTTTTCATTGAAAAGTTAAAAAAGTTAGGGTAAAGGCTAAGATCAATTCCAATTTGGATACATGATTCTTTGTCAAGTAGCTTTCCTTGCTTGAATTATAACATCACATTAAACCTAGTAGTGTTTATCAACTTCAAAATCTAGCATAGGAAGAAACCAGGGAAAATTTTAAGGGACCTATAATTTTGTATAAGTATAATGAATTGGCCATTCCTTGTAAAATACTTAATTCCCCAAAAGTGTAGCCCGAATCAAGCATTTTTCCTATTTTTTCATGTGGTCAAAACCCAATTGCCATTTTTTGAACCGTGAGATTCAGAGAATGTAGCTCAAATGGTTTATTTTGCTTAGATTTTTTTAAATATAGAGCTGGTTGTTTGAACATAAAGAAGTCGCCCTCAGATGAATTTGAATTCATACCCATGTATTTCATTAATGCACATATTGCTGGTAGGAGAATCGGGGAATCTGATGCCTGAGTCTTCGTGAAAGAGGATTGAAAAGCGCCTCGGCATTTGGTTTTCCAAAAGAGCCGGATTATTCTTAGTTGGTGATAATAAAAAAATTTCTAATAATATTAGCCCCCAAGTGATTTAATTTGGCGAGATGGCCTCTACCGAGCGATTTACAATGAAGTATCCCAGGATTTGGCCAAGTGGCCTAAACACATTCCATAAGTATATCTTAGTTCTCAATTTGGGACTAAATCGCCCCCAAAGTCAATACCACCCATTTAGTAAACATTCAATTGGCCATTCTAATGTCAGAATAGGCGTGCAGCGCCACTGCCTGGGTTTAATCCGCTGGTGTAGTCCGTAGTAAGGCATCATACTCCGCTTCCATCGATTTTGGTCCGGTTGTAATTTAGGGCTGTTGATTCATTTCTGGGCCACTAAAATTTTCGGTGCTAAACATAAATTTGAAATAGGTAGATACTATAGTTAAAAAAGTTAGGGTAAAGGCTAAGATCAATTCCAATTTGGATACATGATTCTTTGTCAAGTAGCTTTCCTTGCTTGAATTATAACATCACATTAAACCTAGTAGTGTTTATCAACTTCAAAATCTAGCATAGGAAGAAACATACTTGAAATAGGTAGATACTATGTTTTAACAGTTCATAAACTACAAAGTTCAAAAGTATTTGCAATCATAACTTGGATGCATAACAAATATCGACTTATGTCATTCCTCATCTGCCTCATCATCTACATAAATACACCGTCTTATCCTCCTTTTTGCTGGTAACAAAATTGGTGACTAATCACCCATAAGATATTGTTTAATGAGATAAGGTGGCAAAAGATAACAAGTTGGCAATGGCGCATCGCTAGTTAAATATCCGAAAAGAATGAAAGGACATAAAATAGTTAAAAATCAAATACCAACCAGTCATCCGTTCATCCACATCCTTTGGCCATAATGTTCCGCTTCATCAACGCTTTTGTAAATATCTTCAATGGTATGTCTTTAACAATTCTATCATCAATGTTTATGTGTTTGTAAGATGCCATTGTCTTTAACATCTTCATACATGTCTCGCCAACTAGTGGGTACCAATACAACAACAATATCCCATGAAGGAGGAGTGATGGATTAATCATAGAATATTATAATATTACTATTCTACATCCAGATTGATGTGAAAAAAAAGGTTTAAGGATATGGAAATTTTTGTGTTGTAAATAGTAACTTGGGATAGGTGCGTTTGTGGACGTCCATCTAGACGAATCCCAGATATGATTCTTGCATCATTGGGAAGCAGTGCTGCCTCAAAATATAAAAATGCAGAATTAGGATCATCACGCAACTATGCTACTTGCATGATTGATTTGAAGAACAACTGGTTTATCAATTGTTTCTAATGAGCAGTAACTTTTGAGTTTATATTATGGGAAAATTCCAGATATACCCCTAAATTTAAAGAGCAGGGCTGAAAACACCAAGGATCTCTAAGAATGTCTTCATTAGTGCAGACCTTAATCAGCATGCATCGACAATTGTGCATTACTTGCCAGATGAAGAGAAGTTATTTGTGTCCATGAAAAGAAATGACAGGTCAATCTTGAGAAATCAGTCTGTTTCATGGAGTTCATTATATCTAGCTTTTCTCCGACAAATTCATTGGTGTTGGATCTAATGCCGGGTGTTGGTTCACTTATGGATTAGGTAGCTGATCATCTGTGCATATGACTATGAAAAAGCCATTGTCATCCATACATAAATTTGCAATGGCAGTGACGTTCTCAATGAAGGTGGAGTCGCATGAATTCCATTGTGGATTTGTAGAATGATCACATGTTGGATATTGATTTGTAGGAAGATCACGGAAAACGATGTGGCAACCCCAATCCCTGTTCTTTCCATTCCTTTTATAAGCATGATCAGCTAGCTTATTCTGTTTTGGGTCTTTTTTTATTAGTGGTGTATAATAAAGCCGTCCAGGACATAGGGTGCTTAACGGGTGCTGATTGCCCTTCAAGCTACCCTTCATTGCCCTTCCCTTGCCCTTCATTGCCCTTCAAAAAATATTAGGATGTTCTTTAGTTATGTATAATATAATGAGCATATTAGTAATGTGAAGCCCCGATCACATATGTTATTTATGAAGGTGCTGATTTAGTGCTTGAATTTCGTTTTTTTGTACACCCAAACACCCTTTTCTAAATTCTCGAAGTACTTTGAAAATGGATGTCTCTAATTCTGAAGTGAAGTAGGCATTCTAGTATGTCAATGTCATTGAACTGTAATTGTCTCTAACTGCACGTAATTTAGCCATGTTGAATTTGTTGATACAATCCAGTGAGCAGCATTTAGTTTTTAGGAGTCTTCTCATTTTCTGTTCATCCATAAGGTTTTCTTCTTCTTATAAAAGAGCATGCTTTCAAGCTAAAATCCACCTTGAATTTCTTGGAAGACTGTCTAGAGAATATATAATCTCGTTGCCCCTTGTTGGTGGCTTCATCTTCTGATGAGAGTTCTACTCTAGGGGTGACCTCCTCTGCCCTTAATGGTGTGTTTTTAGAGGAAAACGGACCATGTGAAGCTGTACCCGGGTAAGTTGGAGGTACAATGTTAAATGAAGGTGATGGCTATAAGATATTGTGGCAATAGATGTTGTTGCAGAATCTTGAAAAGGAGTTCTTGCAAACATCTCCCTTACAGCGGAATGGAATCCTGCAAACCCGTTTCACAGCTGTTGTGTGAAGAGGAGTATATGCTGCAAGATCATCCTCGTTTGTAGTGAAGTCATGGTGGAAGAAGTTGTGAGCGTGCTGCAGTTTTCTGAGCGTGCTGCAGTCCTTGTTTGTCTGCTTGAAGCAGGAGAAACTACAAATGGTGGGGGTGGTATTTTCCGAAAAACCTGTTGAGGTGGATTTCAGGGGATGGAACAAAATGTGGTGAAGATTGCTACGTACAGTTGGTGATGCAATGAAGGGAGGGGGCAACCTACTTTTTACTGGACTTGGAGAAGGTTGGAAAAGTGGTGGTAGTCTACAGGGATAGGTTCAATACGCTGTATGTTTTATACGAAATACGTCTGAATTGAATGATACAAAGACAAATTTGCCGTGAGCCGAAAAATACGCAGAAAAACACCCGGCTGCCGAAGATTTCGTAAAACAACTAACAACCGCTGCGACGCTAAAACTTTTTCAAGCAGAGACGCTGGCAATTTTTTCGCCAGACGCCGGTATCAACAAAAGCGCCAGACGCCGGAAAGTTTTTCGCACGCTGTTTAGTTGTTTCGCTGCACGCCAAAAATAAATTGGGCACGCGTTCCTTTTATGTTCAAGCAGAGCGCGAAAAATGTTTCGTGACGCTTAATCTCTGTTGTTTCACAGACAAAAATCTGAGCTATTTTTTCCCAATTTACTAAGCAAAAAATATTCTGCTTCATTTGTTTTGTGGTACTATTAATAGTATATATAAGAAAAACGTACTAGGCCCTAGAATTCACCTCAAACGCTTGACCGCCAGTTGAGCTCAAAATACTCCTTGGGAAACGGTTTGCCTTTGAGGTGTCGCCATGTCACGAGCCCGGACGCTGTATACCGGAATGCAGAGTTTACTCTGCCCCGCTGGTTTCCAAAATTTTGCCCGTGATCCGATTCCATAGAATAT
Organism: Isoetes taiwanensis; assembly: GCA_021234155.1. Taxonomy (NCBI): domain Eukaryota; kingdom Viridiplantae; phylum Streptophyta; class Lycopodiopsida; order Isoetales; family Isoetaceae; genus Isoetes; species Isoetes taiwanensis. Next base: position 13,456,805 of record JAJEKV010000015.1, on the reverse strand, counting down.
CCTATAGAATCCCGCCCAACCCCCTTTGATTCTCAGATTTTAACGCCGACGCAAATATATGCATTGTGAGCTTGTCCTTTGCATATACGCCTTTCCTTTTAGTTCGTAATCAAGGATTCGGGGACAATGTATTACATTGTCGGGCCGTAGGTCCGAGTAATGGCTAACTGGTCACGATCTACCTCCGAGGTGCAAAAGTGCTGTCATGCATCCACCTCTAGAGGTGCGAGGATTGGGGTAGTTCTCGCAGCGCTCACTGACGCACCCCGCCCAGTTTTGGTCAAACGCGGTTACCGAGTTGCAGATCTTAGAAGAGAGGCCCTAATGGGATTTTGTGAAAGAGTTTGGCGAAATGAGTGGAATGTGTTTTGTGGATACCACCTGCAAATGGTTCTCGCAACAAGAATTCGAGCTCATATCTTACGCGGAACAAGATAACGCTGTCGCGACTTGTATCAAGATCCGCCGACTTGGCGTAAAGGATGCCATTGAAAGATTGTCTCACTAGATGTGATACGCGAAAATGAAGAATAATACGAAAAAAGACGAGTTACTTGATACTCAACAAGAAGTAAAGGGCAGAGAAGACGAAGATAACTATACCACCCCCCTGCTGGAGTTGGGACAACATACCAATTTAGAGGGTGGACTAGGGGTCAATAGGTATAAGTAACCGGAGAGCAGAGAATGATAGAGACAATTGAAATAGTGGAAAGATGCATTAAGCAAAAAGGGTTGATCATTGCTTAACAATGAGCAAATCAAGAAGACGCAATTGAAGAAGAGGGGCAAAAGTATTCTGGTGGGTATCAAAAAGCAAAGGGCCCCATTACGCCGACAAAGACTCATATAGCACCCCATATGGCAGCTTGTTTAAGGTGTTACCGGTACTAGCACATGGTAATTAGTAATCAATAGAAATATGTAACAACCCAACTAATAACAAGTGGAATACTATGATAGAATAGTACAATTCAGGGCAGGCCGACCTAAGTGCTTCGGGGTCGCTTTTTTGATACCCACTAGCATACTTTTGCCCGCAGGCATTTTTATATGCCGCCTAGTTGTCTCCACATATTTTGGAGCACAAAGCAATGAAAGGAAAAATGGTCGAGAGGGTAGAGATGAAGTTGTGTCGTCGGGTGACCGCCAGCTTCACTAGTGACCGATGGTTGAGCAATGTAAATAAGGACCATCTTATAAACTTCCATGATCGTGTATCCAGGGGGGTGAAGTATTTTTGAAAATCAGAGAAACCAAACCTACTCAAGTGATGTGGGATTGGATTTTTTCGTAAAAACAAAGGCCGTGGATAGAGAGTTTTGGACCAAGAGAATATTTCAAAGTGTTGTAATGGATAACGCTGTTTAATTGTAAGCTAGCGGTGAATTATTGAGTCTCAATTTCCGTGGTTGCACGCTACTAGTCCGCCAATGCCATTGCCCGAACCTATTGCTCAAGGATTGGTTCTCACAAAGACACGGGTTCAAAGATCCCATTCGAAAAGCCGCCAGTCCGGCTTGTAAAATTAATCACAAAGAAGCCGGCAATTTATGTCTTGAAAGAGTAAGTGTCGTGATTGGATTATCTCAACCTTCAATCATACGGACTTTTTTGAATGGGAAAGGAGGCAGAAAGAGAAAAATGCCGCCAAACACCGACAACAAGCCGCTGCCCTTCGAGAAATGCTTGGGCGGGAGACATTTTGGAAAGGTGTAAAGAATGTTGTGAGGTGCATGCAACATGTTTGTCATACCATCAAAACCCTTGATTCTTCGAAGGCAAGCACTGGAAAGATCTGGAGGTGTTGGCACTCTATTCAATCCTTTCTAGAACGTGATGGCCCCAATACACCATTTGACAATACTAAGCGCAAAGACCGCCGATGCTTCAATGAACAATGGAAGAAGTCCTACAATGATCTTCATGGTGTATTACATGCCTTAGACCCACACACAAACCACCTATATGGACCAGCATACATAAAAAGAAGTGATGGGTTCATTGAAGAAGGTTGCAAAATGTATTATCCGAACAGCTCCTGACTATAAGACCTTTCATTGCGAAAGTTAACCTAATACCGTAACTTGAGTGGAAGGTGGGCGATGAGGAGCTTCAATGATGCAATCGGAGAGTCATAAGAAGGAACCAAATATGGAATCTTATGCATGGTGGCAAGCCCATGGACAGGTTACTGATACGTTACAGGCCCTTGCAATGACTATCCTCTCCTCGTATCCTCCAATAGTGCAAGTGAGAGGAATTGAGTGCCTATAAGTATATACACAAAGTCACCCGCAGAATCGCTACATAAGAAGGCGTATAAACTTGTATACAACTTCTCCAATTATGCTATTGAATCGCATAATAGTGGTACATCCGCAATCGATAAGCTACGCCTTCATGGATGCGTGATTCAAGTGGAAGAGGACAAATTTGAAGATAGTGAGGACGAGCCGCTTGCAATAAATGCCGCAAACCATGTTGATGAAGACATTCAACGAACTACTTCGCTGATGACGGCGAAGATGATATAGGCTGCCATATTCTCGCACGAAGTCACCGACAAATGGCAGGATACCGAGGAGTCCGGATACGTAAAGGCCGTGTTCGAGCAATGCAGCTTGATGACTTGACTGGCCTACGCGATCCAACGGACTCACCTTCGCTTTACCTTGACAAAATGAGAATGGACTAGAAGAAACACGCCCCGAGGACGCTGCACTAAGGGAAAGGGTCATCTGAGGTTGAACCTAGGTCCCCGTGCGTAAGAGGATGGAACCGTCAGCAATGATGAAACTAACGGCTAAGACGCTTAGAAAAAAATGATGTGATGAGTATCTTCACCATATGTAATTGGTCTTGAGGATTTTCATACTATTGTAACCGCCCCCGCACTATTAATAAAAAAAGAAGTTTTTGGTCATAATTTTTGTCACAAATGTTTCGCTCATGTATGATGGTTCTTTTTATGTTTCTTTCATGTGTACGCCTAAATTGGGAATAACTGCATGCCAAATTGGCTTTTTGAATGCTATCGGGACCTATAATTGCATTTCATTCCTCCGGGTGGCACATGCTCAATACCAAATGGGTTTGCATGGAATGTGCCACCCAAAGGAATGGAGGTACAAATTATAGGTCCCGATGGTATCTCAATGCCGGGATTTGGCGCATCGGAAGTTACGCCATCGCTCACCATGTTCTATTACCTCTCACGATCGTAGTGCCCCGAGAACCTTTCCTGATCAGACCCGCCTCGACTTCCGCTATTGCTTGCCCCTTCGCGATGCCACAATGCATCTTGCCGATGAGAAGTAATCCACGCGACGCCAAGGGCCAAACACCACTGACCACCGAGACTAATCTGATCCATCGGTTCACAAGACTGAAAGGCAAGCATGGGTCACCGGATATCAAAGTCAAAAGCATCGAATTCTGGGCTTGTGCCGACCGCGCTTTTGGACAATGGAACTTAGCATTCAAGCTGCTACATTGCCGAAAAGAGGCGAGGAAAGAAAGAGTGGAAGTTTCGTTGCTTGAACTCGCCAATCACTAATCTCAAATGAACCCACGTAATCGCTAGCAACCACTAGGCTGATATCATCCGCCGCCACAATAAAAATAGAGTACTCAAAAACCTTTGTTACCTCCGCCGATGTACAATCCACCACCACGCCAAAGAGGACGATCCTCTAATTTCAAATCATAGTGATGCTCAAGCGTTCTCCATCAATAGCGTGAGTTAGGATGTTCCATGATTTGGTGCCTAAATGTACCGCTATATAGATGGACAACGCCAAGGCACCACTTTGGCTTGAAATTAGAGTGCCCTCACCTCTCCTATGTCATAGCAACTTCTACCTCTAGAACTTAACGATTTTTGCTCCGCCCCCATTTTGAACCCTTTTATGTAATATAACCTAGCAAAGTAGAGAAACTACAAAGAGAGCCAGAGCAAAGCTCGCCTTTCTAGAGGAGGTAACAAGAATTTCGAGAAGTCTATATTGTTTGCAAATGGTAACAATATCAAGCCCCGGTGAGTTGACGTACCATTCAAGAGGGTCACGCCTAGGCTTTTTTTACTCTTTTTTCGATGTTCCTGTTATAGAGATTCTAAAGTGCCCCCTAAAATGAGCAAGGATCTCATTCCATGGGGCACTTTAGATACAATAAACAGGACAAGAAAAAGAGACTAAGCCGTGATGAATGAAAGAGATGACAAGAACTATCCTCGAAAGTGCAAGCATCGAGACGCCCCAATCTTTTATTTCACCCACCTCTCTAGATAATGGAACTTAGCATTTAAACTAAGCTTACATTGCCCAAAGAGGCTGGGAAAGAAAAACAGGGAAGTCTCGATGTCGAACTCATGAATATCAAGAGTCATGGCATCGCAATCCCGTAGAGTAACCTCTTCGAGTGTAAAGATCGAGACTTCCCCTTAGTTACTCCCTTTGACAATGGAACTTAGCTTGTAAACTAAGCTACATTGCCCAAAGAGGAGGGGAAAGAAAGATTGGGAAGTCTCATGCTTGAACTCATCAATCACTAACATCTAATGACCCCACCTAATCGCAGTAAACCACTAGCCTGATATCATCCGGCCACAATAAAATAGAGTACTAAAATTTGTAACCTCCTTTTCTAGAATCCATCCATTTTTGTTCACCCCCCATTTGGGCGCCTTTTGTGTAATATAACCTAGCAAAGTATCTAAGATACATTGACACGTAGACACCCAAAAGAGAGTCGAGCAAAGCTCGCTCTTTCTAAAGGAGGTAGCAAGAATTTTGAGAAGTCTATATTGTTTGTCATGAGAATATAAGGTCGGTGAGTCGACAAACCATTCAAGAGGGTCGACTTTGGCTTACTCCTGAAAGCTTTTCTTGATGTATTAATTCGCCACCTAAAATGAGTGAGCAACCTCATCCTAGGGGGCAAATTAGATACATCAAACAGATAAAACAAAAGAGACTAAGCCAGATAAAAGAGATTGGGAAGTCTCGATGCCTTTACTCGTCAAACACAAGAGGTCCAAATGTCAAAGGCATTGTTGGCCCAAATATTTTGGTTCTGAACCTTATTATCCATTCACAAAATGATACAGGCATTGTTGGCCCAATTATTTTGGTTCAACGCTTATTATCCATTCACAAAATGATACACGCCAAAAATTTAATCTGCCTCAAAATTTAATATCTCATTTTCATTGGTCATTTGGGTCAACATAATCACCCCGCCGCCCCGAGGTGGTGGTAGGAATTGGTTAATGTCCGGCACTACCTTCCTTCACGCTGCTCCTCCACTCCTCCACAATTCCATCTCGCGATAACTCTCAAATGTGTGCATCTGCCCATCCCTCCTGCGAGCGACAAGTTGTGGCAGAGCTGGCATGCGACCTTGCATATTTAATATGGCATATTGTAACTCAGGAAAAATCCATCTGTCTTGCATTGGACGTAAGCTGCTTTGCAATATCCAATCAAGAACACATCGCATATGCATAATGATGCCCACACCCTAGAGTGTACCAAATTTCACTTCGTGGTCGTTGTCACCATATAGTTGGCAATGTTTGAAATCAGCAACCTTTAGCTCTTCCCAATCGACTCTCATACAAATACTCGCGAGGGAGATAGGATATCGACGCCCGGAATTCACCCTAAAAGGGTCGAGTCTAACGATCCGGGTCAAATTGCGCAAGTGATCGCGTTTTCCCCGAGGACCGCTGCTTCTCTCGCTCAATGCCGCTTAGTTGTCGCTTAGTGTCCTCTAATTCAACGCCATCTTGTCATACCCATCGGGTAAGGTCCTTCAAGCCAATATTCTCTTCGAAAGTGTTAGGTTACTTACTTCTCTCATCCTCCAATTGGGCCTCGACATCCACAAGGTCATTCATGGCTCCAAACCCACGCTACCCCTCGCCACCTCCAAAAGTTGGATAGCCGCCAAAGAACAAGGTATGTAATGGTGATAGGCTCACCATGTGCTCCCACCTCGCCATCTTCCGATAGCTTGACCCTCTTTGGTGCCGCCACTACCACTTCCTTGCCTCCATTTTCTACTCCCATAATTCACTGCACTTCCTTCACAAGCCTCAGAGTATACTTGTTGCGCAAACTCTTACTAAACTCACCGCTGTGGGGTAAATGTCCCTTCACTTGGACATGACGCCGACCGCTTTTGCCGAACCACGTTAATCTTGCACTCGTGAGCCTTATACTTACCCCCTCCTACCCGCCACTCTTCAAACTCATTCTTGTCCAAATTTGTGATTACGCTTGTCGAGTCCGCCCCATGCGACAATAGCCTAGCCCTACCTCGCCAGCTACATTATGCACTTCTCGATGGTGCAATTATCCCTCTTTGAAACTTCCTCCATCGCGACGCAGCCTTTCTTAACTCAGCCGGCGATACTCATTCGCCTTTGCATGTGCCGTTGCTCTCCCATTTGCCGAAAGCAAAATGACATTTCAAGCTCGTTTCTCCATGCCTTGCTGCCAAGGAGAGGGGGTCCTCAAATTCGAGGGTACCGGTAATCATGCCACCCGTGCCCTACCGCTTCCGTGTATCCACGCATGTGGAGGAGATCTTTCATCCCGCTCGTGAGACATAATATAGTGCCGACTTCTATAGGTGCTACCGACTTGTATAGGTGTGCTTTGACTTTTGTCTTTTTCGTTAGTCATGACATATAAAAAAAAACGTAATAAATAACACAAAAACACACCTAAAAGAAGAGCTAAGCTACAAAGTGACACACATGGACAATAATTTCAAATAGCATCAAACAAGTGTTTAATGAATTTATTTGGAATATTATGTAATATAAGAATGTTTGAATGTAAATTTATAGTCGTGGTGAATAATAGAATATTCACGCTTAGGCGTGACTAGGACCAAATTGGTCTAATGCATCGCCGCCACCCCGCCAAGTTGAAGAATCCAATCCGATTCCAATTGTGGCCTCGGTAACGGGAATTGAGAGCAATGAAAACCGCCCGCATGGTGTCAAGTAGCCGGGTCATATCAAATTTTCGTTTTGTCTCTCATTGGCTTACTCAACGCAATGTTTCAAATAGTCGCAGATTCTCCGATGCTTGCCTTGCCGCCCAAGTTTCCTATTGACTCCATGTAGGAGTGCTTACTAGCAAAGTCAGCTAAGTAGTAGATAATGTACGCCCCGCGTAAATCAAAGTCAACCCTTGCGGTGCACCGCCTTCGAGCCACTACCAAAAAAAATCATCATGCATATATGGATGCCCTGCCCTTTCCATCTCAATTTTTTTTCTTACCTTCGCCATCCAAACCCTTTGTAATGCCATCGCTTTTACCTCCACCTGCCCTCGCATCAACTGATTCACCCCAATCACAAATGCCAATGTATACAAACCGAGGATCAATACATCCCTTCTCCTTTCTATAATCAAAATGGAGCAATATATTGCCCGATGCAAGTCCATATGCAAATATCTTTCTTGATGGAGTTTTCGTAGAATCCGCCACACGTAATGACATTGCTAAGTCCCCAACCCTAGAGGCAACAAATAATTCTTTTTTTCAAGGCCCCTCAAGCAGCCTCAAGTCCGCCTCAACCCCGGGACAGCTCCTAACTTCTTAAATGCAAGCTCAAGAAAGGCATTGGACCCATGACTTGTAAAGAAGGTTGCCAACTAACCTCCATTCCAAAAAAGGGAAAATTAAGCCTTGTCTTTCTAGGCCTAAGCAGCTACCAATGCAACAGATATACACCCGGCCTAACTTGCATTCCGTGACTCCCTCATGTTCTTCAACATAGCTTCCACTAACTTATTGGGTTCTCAGATTTGGCTGAAAATTATTATGTTGAAGTTTTACACAATAAGGTTCATCTTTTATAAACTAGACCCTAAAAATATTGCACTTATACATCAAGGCCATATGAACCGTAACCAATTCGTTGTTCCGCTTATTATTTATGATGAATCTACTTTGGCAAACCAAGTAGTCTTGGCATCCGCTTTTCACGAAGCTTCCCTAATTTCTATCTCGTTCTCACCAGACGCTTTGGCTTTTTATGGTTTGGCGCCCAACACTTTCTTAACAAGATGAGGGGTTGATAGGCTTCTTTCTTCAATTTTCTCATGGTCCACGCCAGATTCCAAAAGCTGGCTTTTTCGCTCAAATCTAGCCCTCAAGCGATGACTACTCAAATTTGCAACTTCGCGGATCATATTGCCGGCATGCGCTAATATTACCCACTATCCATGTATACCCTCTCTTGCTCACTTTTTCGTGCTCTAGCTCCACCCATTCAAGCTTAAAAGCCCTCTCGACATCTTTTACTAGCCCCGCATGGTAGTCTAGCCATCCTTCCTCGCCGCTGGTAATCAATTCCAAATCCTCGAAATGAGGCATTGCACGTTCCGACACACAACCAAATTATGAAATCTAGTCTCAAAGTAGACCATGCTTGTTGTGGTCTACTTTTTTCTACGCCGACAAGGTCAGAAGATGACTCATGTTGCAGCTCAGAGCCTCGCTTGAGACGCCAATGCCTCTACTATTTGGCGGCTCTATCCGAGACACTAATGCCACATTTGGTTGCGAAGTTAACTTCCGCCTCTTTTGAAGTCATATCGCTTGTTTTTAAGGGATTGTCTAGCTAGCTAGCAAAATGGGACTCACGACAATACGCGAAAATGACAATAGCAACACCTACAAGTCAAGCAAAGATAAACTTTCAATTTAGTGCTTAGCACATGAGGGTAAATCAACTCACTTTAACCAAAAACAAAACGCTTAATTTTACGCTTTTCCTACGCTTAAGACCCTAATATTTTATCCTATTACTAGTAAATTTTAATTGGTTCATAAGTATGTATGTGCAAGGCTAAGGATAGGGTAACAAATGAAAGGACCAAAACACGATTTATGATCTATAGCCCAAATTTTATCGCTAAAATGCGAGGCTAGCAAGTTTAAAATGCATTGCATCTTGTCCCAGTCACGCTTTTTCAAAAGACGAGACCAATCGAATGCTTATTAAAATGATACCCGCCCTATATTAGTGTCTGACTTTCATCAACAACACCATCGAACTAGGTGTGAATTAATAAAATATTCTCGTGAACCCTTAATAAGAGTACAACACACACCTTTCGACACCGCATGACCAAGGCCAACAACGGGCCAGCGGGGTTATACTTTAATAAAGGGAGACCCTAGTCGCTTTAAGCTTCAAAGCAGCATACACCCACCCCAAGATGGCGCAAATAAATGCGCGCAATACTGTGCAAGGGAAATGCCTACGCCTTGGCAACACGCAACCCTAAAAAAGCCCTAAACTTAATTGATGCTAAAGTTGTCGCTTAAGGGAAGGCAACAAATTTTTTTTTTTTTTTTGTTTTTTTTTTTTGGTCTTAAATTATTATTTATTTTAATTATTGTTTTTTTTTTTTTATTATTTTTTTTAAAATAGGCTGCTCAAATTACGTAACAAGGCACTCACCATCGCACGCCCTTACATGTGGGGCAAATTAAAGTAGGGCCTAATCAAGGACCTAACCTCGCCTACCTATCAAAAACAACAAAAAAAACTAAAAACTAAGAAAAACAAAAAAATGTTTTTGGAGGGGCAAATTGGAAGGTTGGGCTAGAAGATACCTTCTTTATGGGCAAGAAAATCAATCCCCAAGGCCATATATATATAAAAAAGTTCGATACACGAACTTCAGCTGCAGACGCTTAAACGTAGGTTAAACTCAAGGTGACGCTCACGGGCGCCGCTGCACGCCGGTAAATGGTCTCCGCATTGCGACGCTAAATTTTTTCAGGCAGACGCCAGACCAAGCTTTCGCGGTAAAACCGATTTGAATTTTGGCGGCAAAAACTGATTAGCCAAGGCAGACGCTAAAAAATTTTCGCTAGACGCGAATCAAGGTTTTCACAGACGCTTAAACTTTTTTTTTCCTGGCCGGGCGACCTTTAAATACGCTATATAATGATTTTATTAAAAAATATGTGTTGAGGGTAATCCCGCAAAACCCCTCAACTAGAATGGTTTAGGGACCTCCGTGCTGCTTCAAACCACCACTAACCTAAATTTTGCAAAAACTTCTCACCACAAGTCTGTTAGTACAGCTTTCCCATTTCAAGAAAAAACCCTGTATTTTCTTTTCAATACCAAGTGCAAATAACTGGAGGATTTATCTTGAAGAATGTATGAATGTGATCCCAACAGATAGTATTAAATATATGCAAGACCTTTTTTGAAGTCAGACTATTCTAGATACTTGAAAATTATATGCCTGGCCTAGTCAAAAATTGGTCAATACCTTAGAGAGCGTAAATTTCGATGTTTTATGAAATATTCTTTTTGATCTGGGACAACTGTGACTAATCAAATTGCTATTGTAGATGACGTGCAACACCTCTTTTGGATTTATTTAGAATGCTGGATGAACAGGGAGTAATTTGCTACTGACAGACTGTGTTTTTTGATGACAGAGATATTTATATAGATGTTTTTCTTTTCCTGAGACAAAATAAAAGAGAATTACTGGGATCTTGATAATAATAGATGGACTGGACCTTTTGTTAGAGGAGTTTGTAGCGAAAAGATGGGTTTTGACTCTTATCAGATAACTAGAACTTAGTTTTGACTAATGTTTATATTTTTATGTTTTCTTTGGATGCAGGACGACTATTCCTATGAACCCTAAGCAGGATTTTACTAATATCCAATGGGATTAAAAACTAGAACAATATTTAGCAGGTATGCATAAATTTCTCTTGAAAAGAAAGTTGAGAAAAGAGAATTATACCAAAGTCGGATTTTCATTCACTTGCAAATATTACCAGAGTCTCACATAACTTCAAATAGCTCACAATTCATGAGTCTATAATACTTCCGATCTGACAGTAATATTTGATCAGCTTTTACCGCTTCAATCAAGTAAATTGATGCAGCAAGGAAGGTCAAATCCACAAGCGTAAGATCGCGACCGACATGTATTTCGTGATCAATAATCTCCCAAATGCTAAAGCCCTTGAAATTTCCTTTAATCGATTTGTTCTTTTTGAAAATGCTATGTTCGCTCAATTTTGCAAAGTCCAACAGATTATTCGCCGCTTAGCAATGTTTTAGGGTTCTTGAGATCACCAAAGTTAAATCGGAGGATATAGTCATGATTAGGTAGTTTCCAAATGCTAAAAATCCGCTTTCTTTGGCCTGCAAATTTTAGGGTTCTTGATTTTTCTTGGCGAAGAAATATCCCACAGGCAGAATGAGAAAAATCGCCAAGGTATAAATATAGATCCATTGCCTCGCTTTTCTGACATTTGGTCTCCTCCCACGCCAAGCTCCTCGCTCTGTTTCACTTGGCATGCTGCCAGGGACGCCACTTGGCAAAGGATGAGAGGGTAGATAGATGGGGGTAGATGTAGGTAGGTTTTACCATTTTTTTCAATAAGGCACGTTTCCCAAGAAGGCCATTTAGAAGGTCAATATAAGCTCTTTTTTCAAGAATGTTTGTGCCAGGTGGCATGATTTCATGAGGGCTACCAGATAGTATCATCAAATTTTCAAATGGAATATTTTGATTTTTTTGGTAAAAAATGAAGTGACTAGGCATGGGACTTGGTGGGGTGGCAAAAATAGTGAAGATGTGGCACTTAAGGGTTGGTAACCACCTTTTCCCCTAGTAAAAAAAATGAATTTTTTGGTGAGGTGGCATGAAGTATGGATGATATGGATGACACGTGTGATGTGAGTGGTGAAGTGGGTGGATGTTGTATCTTTTGCAATTTTTTTTTTTTTGACATGGAATGCTACTAGGGAGTTCACTTCTTGCATAGTTGGACAAATCTTGCTTTTTTTTTTTGTCCTTCTTTTGTAAGACCTAGTAAATATTTAGAACCCTAGGTGTTTTTGAAGTGAATTCATGGGGCTCCCTAGTGCTTGACTTTGGTGAGTAAGTGGATGGAGCATGGAGTGTGTGTTTCATTTGACTAGGGAAAGAAATGTTACCAACACCATAGTATGTAATGAGAGGAGATGGAAATGTGGGAAGAAAAGGCTAGACATGGAATGGAGAGGATGACTCAAGACATGGAATGGAAGAGAATGGCTAGGCAATTCTTCAAGAACCTTAAGAATATCAAACTTCAATGCTCAAATGGTGAACAAGATATCATACCAAGTTGTGACCTTGCAATCTTCAATGGGGCTTCGAATTTTAGTAACTCGCCTTGTGATCTCCCACTTAGCCAAAATACTCCTTTTATGTTTCTCAAGTGAATGTCCTTCTTTGGTTCTTCAAGTCCTTGTGTCTTTTGTAGTTTTTCAAATAGTCTTCAAAGTTGCAACTTCAAATACTCCTTGTGTGCTTATTGAACCATGTATTTGGAAATGCCAATGGTTTTTCTATGCCGCCATGAGTGGCAGATCATGCTAAAAAAAAAAGGCAGTGCTGGTTTTCCAAATTTCTCAAGACATTAATTCATTCTTGCAAAGATAAAGTGCAATGTTGCCATGATGGATGGAATGAATGGCAACTATGGGAGAAGATGTTTGGAAAGCAAGTTTGTATGGAAGCAAGCCTTGAGTGTATCGATGATAATGAATGAACAAGAGGGTGAACCCGCAATGACAAGATTTGAGAATCGGGCTCAAACATTTAGCCGCCATGTGGAGATGTGGTGGCAACTTTTCCCCGATATGAATGTATACCGTGATGTAGTAGAAGAATGATGAAGTATGAATGGTGGACTACTCTTGAACAGAATGGAAGGTTTATGAATGAAAAGCGAGGGTGTACCAAGTATACAAAAATCAATTAAGGTTAGCATAAAATGTCGCCGGTGGTGGAAATGAAGACAACACGTTCATCAAGGTGAATGGCTGGGAAATGAATAAATGTGTAGGGTGAAATCAAGAGGGTGATCCTGCATGGTAAAGTATAATATTAGGAAGAAATAAGCCTGAGCCTCATGGACTTGTAGCCCTGAAAATAAGCATTTTCTCTAACTTCACATTTAAACCAAGGACATTAATTTATCAATTGCTATAAATGAACTAACTTAAGATAAATCGTAACTAAAAAGAATAATACCTATTGCATTTGCAAAGAACAACTTTTATCTAACACAACGCCATTCTATTTATCAATTGCTATAAAATGAACTAACCTAAGATAAATCAACTTAAAGAGTAATACCTATTGCATTTGCAAAAAAAAACACTTTTTATCTAACACACTGCCTATTCTAACTTTTAAACAACAAGGTTTATTCAAATAGACTAAGGGCAACATGTCGCTGCAAGATTCTTAAGATGTAAAATGTTGATAGGATTTGTAAGATTCTTCCTTCCTTCGTATAGACTTCAAATAATATGAATCTTGGCCTCACGGGTCCCTGTAACTTCAAAAAAGGTCCTTCCCACAGCTCTTCAAATTTGCTTGCACAGCCTTCCTTTGCCTTATTCCATTTTAGAACTAGCTCTCCATCTTTCAAGGTACCTTGCAATTTGTGTGTGCCGCTTTGAAGGTCGCTAGATCTTTAGCCTTTTTTAATAGTATAGCATTTTCAGCTTCATATCTATGCTCTTCTAGTTGCATAAGTCGCATACACCTCTCTTCAAGTGCTTCCTCTATTTCCAAATTTAATTTCAAAGCCATTCTCAAGGATGGAAGCTCAAGCTTCTACCGAATGATAGATTCTACTCCATAAACTAGACTAAAAGGTGTATGTTTGGTCGTTTTAGTTGTAGTTCTGTGAAGCCCACGTAGCATCATGCAACCTCAAATGCCAATCCTTTTTGAAACACTAATAGTCTTTTTTTGAGGATGGTTTTGAGCACTTTGTTAGTGGATTCTCGCCTCACCATTACCTTGAGGATAGTAGGATGAACTCTTAGAATGTCTTACTTTGAGAGTTGCTAGCAAAGGTGGCTATAACATCATTCAGAACCGGGCGCCTCTATCGATATAAGTTTGAAAGGGATACCAAATCTCGGCACGTATATTTTCATGGATGAACCTAGCGTGAGTATAGGCATTTGCTTGTCTCGTGGGAATAGCTTCAGCCCATTTTGTAAAATAATCAAGATTCACAAGAATATACCGGTGCCGTAAGTGTAAGAAGGTGGATCTACTGTGTCCTATAAAAATCAAGTCCCCGTGACTTGAAGGGTCCCGAGAAGTTATGGCGCTAAGGCACCGGTTGAAGAATTCTTCTACCAAAAATTTGGCATTTATGGCAGCATTTGATTGTCTCATAGCAGCCCTTGAAGAGAGTTGGCCAAGAATAACCAGCCCCTCAAGATTTTTTTTTGTAGTATCCGCGCAAAGAAATGTCCACCACATACTCCTTCATGGCACGCTTCTACCACTAACTTAGCTTCTTCTTTATCAACACACCTCAAAATGATACCCTCTTTATCATATCCGCATAACACATTATCTATTAGCTTAAACTTATTGCATTTCTCCTTGAACCTTCTTTTTTGATTGGAGTTGAGTTCTTTTCGCATCTCATTTGATTCCAAATATCTTCTTATATTTGCTTGCAAATCAGCCTCTCCCCGCAAGGTTTACATTAGCATCCGGTGATCATCTTGAACCTCATGAGTCAACCTTCATCTTCTTCCTGCCAAACAAAATATTAGTCAAATATGTACTAGGATCATTTACCAAATTAATCACTTTAACAACAATATCATATTCTTGAATCTTACAAGCCCATCTCAAGCATATCTTGGCCTTAGGTCAAGCTTTTGAGAACAACAAAGACAAAGGATTTTGCTTCATGTACACTTGAGTATGACTGTTTTGGATAAGATGTCATTGTCTATCAATCAAAACATAAGAGTTGCCAGACTTTTCTCAAGCCTTGGTTACCTCTATTTCAAGATTAGACCAAATCTTGCTAGCAAAAGTTACCACCCCTTCTTTCTTGCAATAGAACTAACCCTACAGCTTTTTTGTTATAATCGATATAAGCTTCAAAAGGTTTAGTTGCATCGAGGTTTTAAAAAGTGCGTAATTGGAGATGGCTTGTATAATACTATCAAAGGCAAGTTGGCAAGTCCGGGTCTATTCTACCATGATTAACTTACTCTCATGCTTGGTATATTTGCCTACCTTGGTGAGATCAGATATAGGAGCTACAGAGATAGAGAAGTGAGGAACATACATTCTTAAAAAGCTACCATACCTAAGAAACTTTTTACTTCCCTAACAGCTTTTGGTGATGCAAGCTTTTTAATGCTTCCACTTTGCTCTCAGCCACTTGAATCCCTTTTTAGAGGAAATCTCATGCCCTAACAATCCTCCCTTGGAGCATAGAAATACGCATTTTTAGGATTTAAACTCACTCCTCCCTTCCCGCACATGCCACATATCTTAGTTAGATAATTGAAATGATCTTCAAGGCTGATCCCAAAACAGAGATCATCAAGAAAACCCTAAAAAAGAGGGAGGCATATCCTTGAATATAGTATCCATTGTTCTTTTGAAAAGTTGCTGGAGCATTCATCAAACCAAAAGGCATTCTCTTCATGGCAAAAGTTCCCCATGGAGTGATGAAAGCCGCTTTTGGTTGATCTTCTAACTTAACAGAAATTTGGTTGAATCCCGAGAAGCCATCCAAAAAAGAGTATGCCTCCTTCCCCGCAACAAGATGTAAACCTCTTCCAAAAAAAAAGAGGGTAGCAAGCCCCTTACAAAGGCCTTGTTCAAATCTCTATAATCAATACAAATTCCGATAGTTTTGTTCTTTTTTTTCAACAGGCACAATGCATGATAACCATTATGGATTTGAAATTTCAAGAATCACACCTCAGATCTTTCATTTTGAATAACCCTCTAATTAAGTCTAGCAAAGCCACATTAATCCTTCTTAGTTTTTGCATCACGGGCCGACACCTTCCTTGATCTTTATTTCAAATTCACAAATGGTTTTATCAACACCAATCAGCTCATTATAATCCCATGCAAAAACATCTTTCCATTCTTTGAAGAAATCTACTACCATGCATTCATTCTTTTCCTCAAACATATCACCAACATAAAGAGTTCTTTCTTGACCATTCTTTTCTATCTTGATTTCTAACCTGCTTTTTCACTACTAGCATTGATTACCAATATAGGATGTAGCCGTTTGAGTTCTTCTTCCTCCAATTCTTCCTCCTTGATAGCACCTTTCTCGCCAAATGTTCGAAAGCAAAACACTCTACACAAGTATCAGCCTCTTCATTGAACTTTCTTGTGACATGAAGTAACTCCTGTGATGCAAATGTTGATAGTTCCTCTAGTGCTTGATCCCTAAGCATAATCATCTCTTCATTTTTGGTTTGATATTCTCCCAAGATCCGGCCGCATACAAGTTGAGAGTCTCCAAATACAATGATGTCAAGAACACCTAAATGCTTAGCCTCTTGTAGTCCCTGCTATCAAAGCTTTATATTCAGCCATGTTAGAAGTAGCATTTTGATGAATTCTGCCAACTTTTGCCATTAGTTTGTTTGACCTATCCTTAAGAATGGCAGCAGAAGAAGCTATACTCAATTTCTTAGAGACACCACCATCAAAACCATAAATAAGCAAATTTTATTTCCTTGTGTACATTGCATACCTTAATTGGACTTGTGTCTACCTCCATATTGGTCATGGTAACTTCATATACCCTGTGTTGATTGATATCAACACATCCTCTTCAATGAAGTTAAAAGAATCAAACTCTCCAAGCTTGTTGTAGATAACAACCTGCTTTTTCTTCCATCAGTTATGGTACATTCCCTTTTGATCAAATAGGTCCGCATCTATCAAGGATGCCCATCTCCTTCCTAGAAGTAAATCATAAATGTCCGCTTTTTCATCCATTCCTTCAAATGCAACCACAACAAAAAATTAGCAGCCACAACAATACCTTCAATATCTATTGGTACTTTTTTACTTACAATCCCTATGGGATTAATTCTTGAGTTAGAGAAAGATTTCAGTACCATAGGAGCTTTTGTCTACCTCTAAGCCACATTGTTTCATCACATGATGTGGCATAACATTTAGAGGTGATCCCCATCCAACAATACCTTAGACAAAGCTCTTTTCCCAATGTTAGTCCGACACGTGAAAGCACCGTGATCATGTTCATCTTGTACTAGCATTTGCTCCTCAATGTGATTTGTAAACGCAATTTGCTCCTCTTGTGTGAGACAAACCCTGCTCATCTTGAGTCAAGTTAAGCATCTTCTTTCTATAAGTGGGTGCAATCCTTAACAATGTAAGCAAATCTACACTAACTTTTGAATTTCTCATAAGTACTTCAAAAATCATCACCATCTTTATCTTTTTTAGGAATTTCCGACAAGGCATTGTGGGGTACAAGCCGCTACCATCTTGTGCGTGTTGCTTGTTTTCACTTAGTTTACCTTTAGCAAAGACTAGCTTCTATTTCTTCTTGAGATATCCCCTTGTCTTTCATTCCCTTGTATGCACAAATTATTATTTCTTCCTCGCTTCTTCAAATTCCTGCATAAATCTGATAGGATAGCTAGTTTCGCATAAGTATTTGACAAAGAGTGAGGGTTCAGCAGCTTTGGCTTTCTCTTGTCTTGCAAAATACTCTTTTACACTACATCCTGCCTTCATAATGTCCTCAGAGCTTTGCAAAAGGCACAAACAGACACTCTTTTCCATAATGGCCTCTTTTGTTGCACTTAAGGCATATCCTGCACTAACAAACATCAAAGAATGAGTTTCTCTCATACAATGTGCACAAGGAGGATAATTTTTTCTTTCAGGTCTAGATGCTTTCAATTCTTGAAGTTGCTTGGTGACCTCGAAAAAAGCCTCAAAGAACTTTATCAATCTCCTCCTTTGGTAGTAGCAAATAGATCGGCCCTCGATTCTTCACCGCTTTTGGGCTTCTTCTTATCTTTTGTACATCATATACCGGGTATAGCATCAAGACCCATATATATTCTTGTTCAAAAATCTGGGAGGAAAGGATCATTAGTGACGTGAATATCATCCGTAAATAGGAAAGCACATCAGCAATCTCAATGGCCTTGTTAAAAGCTTTGTGGATGGTTGCAAATCCCTCCCCGCTTGTAAATCTTTAGCATCTTCCCCGTGGTACTCTTGGTCTACCAACCAAACCCCCATGAAAGATGCAACAAGGTGTAAGGTATGGTTAGGTACTTGATTAGTTTGGCATTTGTTAAGTACACATGAAATCTTTCCACATATTGGTGAACAAATCCTCACCATTTCTAATATGAAAGGTTTGTAATTCAAAAAATGAGATCTTGAGGGTCATAAACCTTACCAAATCTAGATAAGAACCTTTTGACAATTTCATCCCATGTGTTGATACCATCACTTATCACATACTCCAACCAAGCCCTTACTTCATCATTTTTGAAGCACTTCTTGAATTCAAAAAACTTAGTCCCTTTCTTGTGTCCATATTCTTGATAATATTCATCAAAGATCTTAAGAAAGTTGTTAGCACTCATGCTAGAATCAAATGTAGGAACAGAATGGGGACATTGAGTTCAAAGTATTGAGCGTGCATACTAGCATTGAGATTTATCGACTTATTCGGGGATGTACGCACACACCTTGAGGGGTAGCTTGTGTTTCCAGATTGTCTTGCACCTCAAAGATGGTCGATGTTTCAAAGATTTCGCCTAGGAGCCATAGTTCCCAAGAACCAAAGTTGGATCTCTGGTAGAGCCTCCAAGATGTTGAGGGTAATCCCGCAAAACCCCTCAACTAGAATGGTTTAGACCTCCGTGTTGCTTCAGCAACCACTCAACCTAAATTTTGCAAAAACTTCTCACCACAAGTCCAAGTTAGTACAGTTTTCCCATTTCAAGAAAAAAACCTCAGATTTTCTTTTCAATACCAAGTGCAAATAATCGAGGATTTATCTTGAAGAATGTATGAATGTGATCCCAACAGATAGTATTAAAAATATGCAAGACCTTTTTGAAGTCGACTATTCTAGATACTTGAAAAATTATATGCCTAACCTAGTCAAAAATTGGTCAATACCCTCTAGAGAGCGTAAATTCTCGATGTTTTATGAAATATTCTTTTGATCCGGGACAACCGTGGACTAATCAAATTGCTATTGTAGATGACGCGGCAACACCTCTTTTGGATTTATTTAGAATGTCCGATGAACAGGAGTAATTTGCTACCGATGACCGTGTTTTTTGATGACGTAGATATTTATATAGATGTTTTGCTTTTCCCCGAGACAAAATAAAAGAGAATTACCGATCTTGATAATAATAGATGGACCGGACCTTTGTTAGAGGAGTTTGTAGCTTAAAAGATGGGTTTTGACTCTTATCGATAACTAGAACTTAGTTTTGACTAATGTTTATATTTTTATGTTTTCTTTGGATGCGTGATCTAACTATTCCTATGAACCCTAAGCAGATTTTACTAATATCCAATGGGATTAAAAACTAGAACAATATTTAGCGTGTATGCATAAATTTCTCTTGAAAAGAAAGTTGAGAAAAGAGAATTATACCAAAGTCGGATTTTCATTCACTTGACAATCATAACAGAGTCTCACATAACTTCAAATAGCTCACAATTCATGAGTCTATAATACTTCCTGATCGGACGTAATATTTGATCGCTTTACCGCTTCAATCAAGTAAATTGATGCAAAGAAGGAAGGTCAAATCCACAAGCGTAAGATCGTGACCGACATGTATTTCAGATCAATAATCTCCCAAATGCGCAAAAGCCCTTTGAAATTTCCTTAATCGATTTGTTCCCCTTTGAAAATGCTCGCTTTCCAATTTTGCAAAGTCCAACAGATTATTCGTCGCTTAGCACAGTGTTTAGGGTTCTTGAGATCACCAAAGTTAAATCGGGAGGATATAGTCATGATTAGGTAGTTTCCAAATGCTTAAAAAATCCGCTTTTGGCCCTCAAATTTTAGGGTTCTTGATTTTTCTTAATAAGAAATATCCCACAAAAGTGTGAATGAGAAAATCGCCAAGGTATAAATATAGATCCATTGCCTCGCTTTTCTGACATACGTGGTCTCCCCCACGCCAAGCTCGGCTCGTGGTTTCACTTGGCATGCCAGGGGGGACGCCACTTGGCAAAGGATGAGAGGGTAGATAGATGGGGGGTAGATGTAGGTAGGTTTTACCATTTTTTTCAATAAGGCACGTTTCCCAAGAAGGCCATTTAGAAGGTCAATATAAACTCTTTTTTCAAGAATGTTTGTTCCAGGTGGCATGATTTCATGAGGGCTACTAGGTAGTATCATCAAATTTTCAAATGGAATACTTTGATTTTTTTGGTAAAAAATGAAGTGACTAGGCATGGGACTTGGTGGGTGGCAAAAATAGTGAAGATGTGGCACTTAAGGGTTGGTAACCATCTTTTCCCCTAGTCAAAAAAAATGAATTTTTTGGTGAGGTGGCATGAAGTATGGATGATATGAATGACACGTGTGATGTGAGTGGTGAAGTGGGTGGATGTTGTATCTTTTGCAATTTTTTTTTTGACATGGAATGCTACTAGGGAGTTCACTTCTTGCATAGTTGGACAAATCTTGCTTTTTTTTTGTCCTTCTTTTGTAAGACCTAGTAAATATTTAGAACCCTAGGTGTTTTTGAAGTGAATTCATGGGGCTCCCTAGTGCTTGACTTTGGTGAGTAAGTGGATGGAGCATGGAGTGTGTGTTTCATTTGACTAGGGAAAGAAATGTTACCAACACCATAGTATGTAATGAGAGGAGATGGAAATGTGGGAAGAAAAGGCTAGACATGGAATGGAGAGGATGACTCAAGACATAGAATGGAAGAGAATGGCTAGGCAATTCTTCAAGAACCTTAAGAATATCAAACTTCAATGCTCAAATGGTGAACAAGATATCATACCAAGTTGTGACCTTGCAATCTTCAATGGGGCTTCGAATTTTAGTAACTCGCCTTGTGATCTCCCACAGCCAAAATACTCCTTTTATGTTTCTCAAGTGAATGTCCTTCTTTGGTTCTTCAAGTCCTTGTGTCTTTTGTAGTTTTTCAAATAGTCTTCAAAGTTGCAACTTCAAATACTCCTTGTGTGCTTATTGAACCATGTATTTGGAAATGCCAATGGCTCTTCTATGCTGCCATGAGTGGCAGCAATATGTATTTTTTAACTTTATACGTCAGGAATTTGAATTTTGTACGTACAGAACCTATCCCTGGTAGTCTACTAGTTACTGGACTTGGAGCGTCTTCGAGGAGCAACAAGGATCTTGTCGCGGTCGGAGTTGGAGAAGCATGTGTGTCAGGAGGAAACACGTTCTGGCAAAGTGTTCCCTCTAAACTTGAGGAACTAGAGGCAACAAAAGATGATGGAAGTTTGTTCACGATGCGGTTAACCATCTTTAATAATAGTAAAAACATTGGGGACACGTAAGTAACTTACTTTACTATTGTGCATTTGCTATTCGAGGATACAAAAAGCTATTCCGGAATACACTAGCCCAGACTTTTTGGACAAGTCGTATTCCACTTTACATAGAAGAAGAGAACAATCCATGGCCTACCTTTAAAAAGAAAATTTGAGCACCTCAGTTGCGTATTCTGGTTTCACAGCTTTAGTTGTCAGACCCAGTGCCTTCTATTCTAATTGCAGAAGTTGGGTTCTGGATAGCATAGAGATAATAATGGACAGATAAGCATGTGCAGTACAGTGTATGACTTTTAGCAATGCAATATCCTAACTCTTATTCTGAAATACACATTTGCATCTCTTAGATCGGTAAAAGTGTATACACTTTGTCTTAAGATACAAGGCAAGAGTGTATTGTGGAATACACTTTGCATGAAGACAAAAGGCAAGAGTGTATTCTGGAATACACTTTGCCTTAAGACACAATGCAAGAGTGTATTCCGGAATACACTTTGCCTTAGTCTCAAGGCAAAGTGTACTCCAGAATACACTCTTGCGTTGTGTCCTAAGGCAAAGTGTAGTTCAAAATACACTTTGCCTTAAGACAAAAGGCAAAGTGTATTCTGGAATACACTTTGCCTGAAGACGCAAGTCCAAAATAAGAATTCGGTACTTTAAAGATAATATAGTGTTAAAAGTATCCTATTTTAATCTTAAATGCCCCCTTTCTTGTGAGTTTAGCACACAAAAAAACTTGCTAATGGGACATGCTTCTGTTAATTTTTTCTTATCTTTGCCTCATCTTATATTATAATGTTATACCGTATTGAATGGATCAAGTGCTAATTTAAATGGCTGAGATTATCTGATTGAAACTGAAGGCCGAGATTTATCGCACGACTTCCCACTATCGTGATTAGTCATGATTTGATCTCTTAAGGAAAAGGGAAAAGGAAAGGGAAGGAAAAGCACGGGTAAAAGGGAAAAGGGAAGGGAAAAAGGGCGTCGGAAAAAGGGAAAGAGGAAAAGGACAAAGAAAGGAAAAAGGGAAGGAAAAATGGCATGGGACAAATGAAAAAAAAAGAATAGAAATAGAGAGGGAGAAAGGGAAGGGAAAAGGGGCAATGGAAAAAGGGGAAGAAGGGAAGGGCGTGAAAAGGAGAAAAAAGGTAAGGGAAAAAGGTGGAAAGAAGGGGACAAACAAAGTGCATGGGAAAAGGGCACGGGAAAAGAAAAAAGAATAAGGGAGATGGAAAAGGGAAAATGGAACCTAGAAAAAGGGCACGAGGAAAAGGGCAAAAAGGAAGGGGGAAAGGGCATGCGAAAAAAAGAAGAGGGAAAAGGTGAAGAAAGAGGAAAAGAGAAGCAAAAAGAGAGCATAAAAAAGAGAAAGGGAAAAGGTTAGAGAGAAAAGGTGAGGAAAGAAGAGTATGGAAGGGGAAAATGACATGGAAAAAGGGAAAGCGAAAGGGGAAAAGGAAAAGAGAGGGGAAAAAGGAAGATAAAAAGGCATCGTGAAAAGGGAAAGAGGGAAAGGGTGGGAAAAGGGAGGGGGAAAAGATGAACATGAAAAGGGTGGGAAGAAGGGAATGAATAAAGCACATGGGATGAGGAAAAGGGAAAGGAAAAGAAAAAAAGGAAAAAAGGGAGATGGAAATGGGAAAAGGATACCTAGAAAAAGGGCACGAAGAAAAGGGCAAAAGGGAAGGGGGGAAGGGCATGCAAAAAAGGAGAAGAGGGAAAGGGTGAAAAAAGAGGAAAGAGAAGCAAAAATAGGGCATCGAAAAAAGGAAGAGAAAAGGTTAGAGAGAAAAGGTGAGGAAAGAGGAGAAGAAAAGGGAAAAATGGCATTAGAAAAGAGAGACAGGAAGGGGAAAAAAAAAAAGGGGGGAAAGGGAAGATAAAAAGGCACCGAGAAAAGGGAAAGAGGGAAAGGGTGGGAAAAAGAGGAAAAGGGGAACAGGAAATGATGGAGAGCAAGGAATGGAAAAAAAAAAGAAGAGAGGAAGGGGAAAAGGGCATGAGAAAAAAGGGAAGAGGAAAAGGGTGAGGAAAGGGAAAAAGAGCATGGGAAAGGGAAAATAGAAGAGGAAAAAGGCAGAAGATGATGGAAAAAAAAAAGAAAAAGGGCACATAAAATAGATGAAGAAATGCGAATGGAAAGAGGCATATGAAAGGGGAAAGGGAAAGCAAAAATGAAAAGGAATGAGAAAAAGGAAAGGGAAAAAGGGCACAGAGAAAAGTGAAATGGTGGGGAAGGGATGAAAAGGGAAGAGAAAGGAAAAAAGAAAAGGAAGCAGAAAGGGGGGAAGGGAAGAGAAAAAATAGGGGAGAGGAAAATGGGAAAAGAGATGGGAAAAAGATCACAGATAAAGAGAAAGATGGTGGGGAAAGGAAGCCACACAAAAAGGTGGGGAAAAGAGAAGAAAAAGGGGCATGGAAAAAAGGTAAGAGAAAATGAAAAGAAAGGGGAAAAAAAGAGAAAATAGGAAGGGCGGGAAAAAGGTGAAAAGGGAAGAGAAAAAAAAGCCTATCAGAAAAAGGGAAATGGGAAGGGAAAGGGTAAGGGAAAGGGAAAGGGAAAGGGAAAAAAGAGAAGGAGAAAGGGAAGGGGAAGGGAAGGGGAAGGAAAAGGGAAGGGGAGGGAGAAGGGGGCTAAAAAAAAGAAAAAGGGGAGAAGGAAAAAAGATAACATGTGAGAAAAATAAGAAAAAAGGAAAAAGGAAACTATGTAGGATAATGAGGAAAAAGAAGAAACATGGGATAGAGCAAAAACCAAAGGAAAGGGAAAGGATATTAAATGCACAAAAACATTTTATAGCTCAGCAACACTGGGCTTGGTTTCTATTATATGATTTATGAAAAGAAGTCTAGGCTGAATAGGTTTCCGTCCACATTGGCTCCCAAATTATGCCCAGCAACGCTGGGCACTATTACTAGTTCTTTCTTATTGTTTAGCAATTTTTATTCTAGAATACGTCCTGCTCTTTGTTTTAACTCTTTATAGACTTGTTAACAATAACTTTTCTACAGACAAGACGGAAGCAAAAAGGATCCAAAGAAAGTGCTAAAGATTATGAAAAGGCCTCATCCATAGGGAAAGTTGCAGGACACTGCAGATCCTGCAATTTATGAAAACTTCCAGATACAGTAGTTTATCATGAGGGGGGCAGGGGGAAAATATAGTACCTTAACTTTCCCGCATGTTTGCAAAAGCCCAGGGCAAAAGCACTATGATAATAGCGAGTTTGTGAACTTGGAAACCATTAAGGAAGTTTCTGAAGTTGTCGGGCAGGATGGACAGGTGGAGAGGCTGTCATTCAAGACCTCACAGGGTTTCATTGTGGTTGATGTGGCATTCTTTAGAATCATAAGTGTGCAACTAAAAAGTTTGTACAATTCTAGGGAAAGGTCCTTATGCACAAATATCATCACTCCGTTCTAGAGGGTTTGTACAATTCTAGGGAAAGGTCCTTATGCACAAATATCATCACTCCATTCAAGACCTCACAGGGTTTCATTGTGGTTGATGTGGCATTCTTTAGAATCATAAGTGTGCAACTAAAAAGTTTGTACAAGTATATCTCGGACTACAAAAACAAGGAAAGCCTAGCTGCCATCATTCAGAGGATTTATTCCAGTTTTAGCGAGGACTTCCAATCAACGAGTCCAAGCATGAGGAAGAAAAAGAACGGTTCCCTGTTGCTGGTACTTCTAGCCAGGATAAAGAAGAAGCAAGCTCGGAGGAGTCAGAAGGGCAACAACCAAAAAAACTTAGCAGGCCAAGAGCGACAATCATTGTTAAGGAGCAACTAGAAGTGGTGGAAGTTCCAAAGGGAAGCTCAAAGAAAGGAAGGGCAAAAGAAAAGCATCTGGGGCTACCACTAAAGAAAGAAGGTGGATAAGACCTCCGAAAGGATGGAGGAAATAAACCGAGAGAAGTTCGTGCAGGGGGTCATATATCTACAGGTCGCATGCATGAGATTGTTCCCCTAAAAATGAAGCTAGTTAGAGGCCACTTCAGGTTCGTAAGATCTACGCAGACCACTTAAGGGACCTGAAGGACAAAATAAAGAGCAATCCCAATGCTCATGTGGCTCCAATAGTTGTCCTTGTTGACAAGGAAAAGTGCACAGACCCCGGGGACTATGATAGAGCAAAATGCAGATACCTACACCCACTATGTCCTGGGCGGTAACCACAGCTTTAAGGCAAGGAAGCAATTTTACAAGGAGAAAAAGAACTTGAGGTATCTTTCGATCCTCTGTGCTATTTATTGTGGCTTTAGCGACGAAGAAGCTAAAATAGTTGCTAACACTCACAATGCTGACACGAGTACAAGTTGAAAATAAGCTTCGCCGATAAGATCAGGTTCATGCATAGGGAATATGTAATCTTCAAGAAAAAATACGACGAGGACCTTAAGAAACCAGCACACTCATTCGAGCTGAAGGAGGCGTGTGCTATTGAATGTTGCCTTAAATATGATGAAGCTAACAAAAGGCAGTCACTCATCAGCCACGACAACTGGTTTCAGCTTGCGTTCAGAGATGGCAGGGTAAGCATGAACTGTTAAGAATATGTGCTAAAATTTTGTTGTTTGGCTCTTTCACGATTTGTCTCAAAGGATTCGCAAAGCTAATTTACTGTTTACGTGTGCAGATTTGGGAGCTCCAGAACGAAATATTTACCATGTTTGAGTGCAGGGAGTTGAAGAGCAAGGGCAAAGTCTCAGATAAGAAGAAAAGCTCTGACGTGCCAAAGAATGAAATGACAATAAGCGTTTGGAGAGAAATGCAGGGCTTTGCGGATACGGAACTGTTAGAAAAGGCTTCAAGCATTGTGAGTTAAACTTACAAGTTGGAAGAATTGTCTAACTAAATCATTAGAACTATCATATAGCTATGTTTGTATTGCATGCATGTTAGATTATTTAAAAAAGAAAGGAAAAGACGAAAAAATTGCTCAGGATAGTAGACAGAAAAGCTAGGTTTCTCATCAAATCTTAATGTTGTTCTGAAATTATAGCAAATCTAGTTCTCACGCCATAAGTATTGCTTAATCTTATAGGCTCTTTAGCAATTTCAATGAGCTATTTCTAGTACAAAAGATATGCAGCAGTAGAACTTACAGATTATTTTCTCTGTACCTTGCATAAAAAAAAATAATAATAGTCCAAAGAAAGGAAAAAATCCTCCAAGCATCAAACTAGCAAATTTTTGAGCAAGATAACTTGGTCACACTCTCCAGAGGAACCAAAGAACATGAATCATTATGCAAATATTAGAAAGGTTGCTTACAAATTAACTAGAGAAAAATAGCTCTCGGGTTGGGCTATTGACTCAAAGTTGACCTATTCAGAAAGATCTATATCTACAATTCTACCCAGGCTTTTGTCTTTGACCTTTTAAAGCATAATCAAGACACATTCAAGAAGCTTTGGGAATTGGAGCTGGGCAAAAAATCCATATGAAAATCATTTGGTGCAAGTTTTGCTGAGAACCTTTTTCCACTGTTTTGGGAAATTGACATTTTCTTGTGAATTGAGCACTATCTCAGCAAATTACAGGAAAGAGTGGTTGCCTTAAGCAACCTGGAGGTCCTGTAGCAGTGAAGTTGGAGGTTTTGCCAGGAATACCTCCAACAGTTTGGAGCAAATAAGTGCATTTCAATTTAAACTTTGTTAAAAAAGAAAGGTGCAGCAACTGGAAGTGGTGGAAGTTCCAGAGGAAAGCTCAAAGAAAAGGAAGGGCAAAGGAAAAGTACGTGGGATCGCACTAAAGAAAAGAAGGTGGACAAGACCTCTGAAAGAATGAAGGAAACAAATAGAGAGAAGTTCGTGCAGGGGATCATATATCTATCGTTCACATGCATGAGGCTGAAAATGAAGCTGGTGAGAGGCCACTTCAGGTTCGTAAGATCAATGCAGGCCACTTAAGGAACCTGAAGAACAGAATAAGGAGCAATCCCAATGCTGATGTGACTCCAATAGTTGTCCTCGTTGACAGGTAACGGTGCACAGACCCCCCGGACTATGATAGAGAAAATGAAGATACCTACACCCACTATGTCTTGGGCAGTAACCACAGCTTTAAGGCAAGGAGGCAACTTTACAAAGAGAAGAAGAACTCGAGGTATCTTTCGGTCCTCTGTGCCATTTATTGTGGCCTTAGCAACGAAGAAGCTAAGATCGTTGCCAACACTCATAATGCTGACAATGAGTACAAGTTGAAAATGAGCTTCTCTATAAGATCAGGTTTATGCACAGGGAATATGTAATCTTAACACTAGAGTTGTCTCGGGGACCTGTTTGGGTTCATCAACCCGTATGGGTCCCTCAATCCCTTCTCCATATTAGGGACTAGTTCTTAATGATACTTATGAGATTTTAAATATGAACACCTGAATTGTAAGATTAACTCGAAGTTGTACCACCATATTCAATGGCAAAATAAAATTCTTCACAAGTTTGGCACATAAGAATGTGAAGGTGCTGTTATTTTTCAATGGAAGTAGATACTAAGTACTACACGTCTTGCTAAATGGATTTCATTTTTTCAAAAAGTGGAGTAGTACTATGAATTTTCAAATTTGTGACCCTCGAGGGAACTAATTGGGTCCATAAAGAACTTCTGAACTTCAAACTTTAAGGAATTATTTCTCAAAAATTCTACCATAGATTTTTCTAATTCTACTTGTGCTAGATTTCTCATATCATGAATTACAAGATGGAAGAATTAGAATTCCTAGGAAAAATCATATTTGCAAAATAGTGTGAGAAATGTTAAAGACTTTGCGAATAAACTTGACCCCTTTGCATTCGGCTCCATGGCTGGTAATAGAAGTTTTCTGTATTTTTTATAAATTTTTTCTTATATGTACACTCATGGAGGACAACATATTGTGAGTATGTAGACAAATTCTTTATCTCGGAGCTATAATAGAATTTCAAAAAACAATGTACGAATGAACCCATTTGGGTTCATCAAGGGACAACTCTAGTGTTAAGATATGGCGAGGACCTTAAGAAACCAACACACTCATTGGAGCTGAAGGAGGCGTGTGCTATTTAATGATGCCTTAAATATGATGAAGCTAACAAAAGGCACCCACTCATTAGCCACGACAACTGGTTTCAGCTTGCGTTCAGAGATGGCAGGGTAAGCATGAATTGTATTCGGGAATAAGATTATGTGCTAAAATTTCATTTCGGCTCTTTCACGTTTTGTCTGAAAAGATCCACAAAGCTAACTTACTGTTTACATTGCAGATTTGGGAGCTCCAGAGCGAAATATTTACCATGTTTGAGTGCGGGGAGTTGAAGAGCAAGGGCAAAGTCTCAGACAAGAAGAAAAAGCTCTGACATACCAAAGAAGAAAATGACAATAACTGTTTGGAGAGAAATGCATGGCTTTGCGGATACGGAACTATTAGAAAGGCTGCTCCAAAAGGTTGTTGACAAGGATATTACATTGGAAGAGATGTCGAAAAAATTGCACAAGTTTGCATTTACTAAAAAAACGTAGACAACTTTAGTTTTTCTGGGAAATCATAAGTGTGTCCCAGATTATGCTTCCGCTTTCTAGGGAAATCAAAAGTGTATTCCGGAATACACCTTTGTTGCCTTAGGAAAGCAAACGTATATTCCAGAATACACTCTTGCCTTTTCTAGAAAGCAAAGTGTATTTCAGAATATAATTCTGACCACAAATAGCATTTTTGTAGCCAAACGAATGTCATAACATGTCAAACATGTTTGATGGAACAGTTGAACATGGAGACAAGGGACAGATGCAAAGAGCTTTACCCTGTTGCCACATCTGACAAGCGCATTATTCAATACGTTCCAAATTTTGAGGGATGGGTAAGTTTACTTGTAAACGTTTTTCTTTAGCTTCTTTGTTTTAACGGTTACAATATTTGCTCTTCTGACAGAGCAAAAAGAAAAATAACAATACTAAAATACATTCTGTTTTTGTGTTCAAATAATAAACAATGATAGATGTTCCAAGAGTTGACTTCATGACAGGAGCATATTAAAAATGTTAAGAGTCTCTCACCCTCTTACCATACACAAGAGAAAAGCACAATCATGAAAACCGGAATCATTACATAGCTAAGACTTACCGGAGTACTCTCAAAGATAGCCTCCACATCTTCCATTGTTAATATATCCATCATAGCTCAATTCTGAAATGCATGCAAATATAACATGTATGGATATGAGGATCTGAGTTATGCTTAGTATGAACAGCTCAACCATTTCATCATAGCTTGTGATGTGAAAGTCATGCTTACAAACACCAAAATTGCAAGGAATAATGCAAACATCGAGGCACAATTGGGCAAATGAGCATGATTTCCATTCAACAATAGACAAGGTAATACAACAGCATATAATCCTCTCTCACCAGCTCCCTTTTACATACATATTCAGACCTTAAATAGGTCACAATCCTCGTGCAAAATCCGTTTCCAAACTGCTCCCACGATGCTGGAACCGCTCCGGAAACTTCTAGAACTTTCCCAAGACCACGGAACACCACCGCTTTTCCTTGCAACTGCCTCCACGTAGCAGCATTAACCTCTGTCGAGCTTCTTGCCAAAGCCTTTGCAAAAACTCTTCACTATTGTCTCACGGAAAATCAATTCCCATTTGCCTTTTTTTTTATTTTTCACTTTTATAATTTTTTGGCTTTTTCAATATAGCTAGGAACTATAAATGATATACTGAAGCAATTCTTAAATGGATTCACATTCTTAAAATTAGATAATCAAGAGCATTCGACCACATTTTCCATTTCCCCTTACCTTTTCTCTTTTCCTTTTGCCTTTTTCTACTATTTTGTTTTTCTATTTTCCCCTTGCCGCTTTTCCCTTTTTACATTTTCCAGTTTACCTTTTTCTTTTTCCATTATTCCATTTCCCTTTCCTTTCCCTTTTTCTTCTCCCCACCTTTTCTTTTTCCCCTTTTTCCCTTCCCTTTGCCTCCTTTACCCAGCCCTTCCGTCTTCCTTTTTTTCTAGTGCCCTTTTCCCCTTCCTTTCCCCCCTCCCTTTTTCTTTTCCCTCTTTTCCTTTCCCTTCTTCTATGTCCATTTTTCCTTCAATTTTCCCCTTCTCTCACCCGTTCCCTTTTCTGCCATGTCCCTTTGCTCTTCTATTTTCCCATGCTGTTTTTCGCTCCTCTTTTCCCCTTTCTTCAACTTTTCCCACCTCCCCCTCCATTCGCTTTGTGCCTTCTCTTTTTCTTTTTCTATTTTGCTCTTCCTTTTCGTTCACATCCCCTTTCTATTTTTCGATTTTATCCCCTTTTTTCCCCTTTACCTTTTTTCATTCGTTTTCCCCCTTTTTTCACGTTTGCTTTTTTCATTTTCCCCCTCCTCGCTTTTCCCTTTTTCTATCTCCCCCTTCCCTTTTTTCCCCTCTCCTTTTCACATTCCCTTTTTTCTTTTACCTTTTTTTTATTTTCCTTTTCTCCCATCCCATACCCTTCGCTTCCCTTTCCCCCTTCCCCTTTTTCTTTTCCTTTCTTTTTTACCAATGGTCTTTTTCCCTTCCCTTTTCCTCCTCTCCCGACCCTTTTTCTTTTCAGCTTTTTTTCGTGCCCTTTTTTCCTTCCATTTCCCTCCCTTCGCCTCGTTTTTCTTTTCTTTTTCCCTTTCTTTTTTCTCATGTTCTTTTTTCCCTTCCCTTTAGTTCTCTTCCCCTTTCTATAGTGCCATTTCTTCCTTCTCTTTGCTCACCCTTTCCCTCTTCCCTTCTTCTCGCAGTCTTTTTCTTTCCCTTTTCCCCTTTTCTCCCTCCTTTCTCTCTTCTTTTTTTTTCGCTTCTCTTTTCCTTCTTTTCTCTTCCTCTTTTCTCCATGCCCTTTTTCCCTATTCCCCATTCCCTCCCTTTTTCCTTTTTCCCATTCCATCCTTTCTTCCCTCCATTTTTCTATTTCCTTTTTTTTTTTCGTGTCCTTTTTCCCTTCCTTTTTTCTCCTTTCCCCACCTTTTTCCTCTTCCTCTTTCCCACTGTCCCTTTTCGCCCCCTCCTCCTCCCCCTTTTTTTCCCTTTCCCTTTTTCTTTTCTTTTCCCTTCACTTCTCTCTACCCTTTTCCTCGTTCCCTTTTTCCCTTCCCTTTTACTCCTGTCATCCCCCTTTCCCTCTTCTCCTTTTCGTAGTATCATTTTTTCCTTTCTTTTCTCTCTTTCTTTTCCTTTCCCTTTTTTCGTGCTCTTTTTTTATTTCCTTTTCCCTTTTACCCGTGTCTTTTTGCCTTTCACTTTGCCCTTTTCTCCTCCGTTTTCCTTTTCCCTTTCCTCTTCAGACATTAGAGCATGGCCATTTATGGTGGTGGGAACTCGTGCAATAAATCTCGGTCTTCGGATGCAATCAGATGATCTCAACCATCCAAATTAGGGTTTGCTTCATGACATACGCTAAAACTCTATAATATAAAGATTGTCTGTCTCTTTTTTCATGTATATTATGCTGATAGAGATTGCTTTGGCAGGTTGCATATATGCCTGGTTGCTAGAGCTGCTTTGGACTATACAAATTTGTTAAAGCAAGGCCAATCGAACACATGCCCTGTCAAATACCCAAAAGTTCCACAGCAAAAAGATGATACATCTTGTGGGCTTTGATGTAATGGCATTTATGCAGGCATTTGTTGATGGGCATATCCTTGGAAAGACTTCAAGCAATGACTTCTAGTTTAGTATCTCTTCTGCCAAATTAATGAACTTTTTGTTGGTCATTCTAGATAAATAAGAACTGGTTCAACCACGAGTTTGTGCAGGCTCGGCTGCCCTCATTGTATGAGGCAATTACTGCTCAACTTCCAGCTGCAACCTCAGCTCAGGATATGAAGGCAGCTGGTAAAAAATAAATTTTTTGATAAGGCCAGTGACACAATTGTTGACCAACCAGACGATCCTAGAGAAGATTCTGAAAATGAGCCATCAGACTATGCCAGTCACTACAAAAGACGGCGTAGAAGCTCTGCAGCTAAAAATGAGAAGTCCTTGATCGGAGATAAAAAGTAAGGTCAGGGACCTTCAAGACTTATTTAAAGGTTCAATGTTTTCATATTAATGTGTTGTTTTATATATTGAAAAAGCCAAAAAATTATAAAAGTGAAAAATAAAAAAAAAGGCAAATGGGAATTGATTTTCCGTGAGACAATAGTGAAGAGTTTTTGCAAAGGCTTTGGCAAGAAGCTCGATGGAGGTTAATGCTGCTACGTGGAGGCAGTTGCAAGGAAAAGCGGTGGTGTTCCGTGGTCTTGGGAAAGTTCTAGAAGTTTCCGGAGTGGTTCCAGCATCGTGGGAGCAGTTTGGAAACGGATTTTGCACGAGGATTGTGACCTATTTAAGGTCTGAATATGTATGTAAAAGGGAGCTGGTGAGAGAGGATTATATGCTGTTGTATTACCTTGTCTATTGTTGAATGGAAATCATGCTCATTTGCCCAATTGTGCCTCGATGTTTGCATTATTCCTTGCAATTTTGGTGTTTGTAAGCATGACTTTCACATCACAAGCTATGATGAAATGGTTGTGAGCTGTTCATACTAAGCATAACTCAGATCCTCATATCCATACATGTTATATTTGCATGCATTTCAGAATTGAGCTATGATGGATATATTAACAATGGAAGATGTGGAGGCTATCTTTGAGGGTACTCCGGTAAGTCTTAGCTATGTAATGATTCCGGTTTTCATGATTGTGCTTTTCTCTTGTGTATGGTAAGAGGGTGAGAGACTCTTAACATATTTTGGTTCCGTTGCCGGGACCCATAACATAGCTGATGCATTCATTGAGGAGTATTAAAAAGAGAAATGTCTAGTTGCTAAAATATCCACAGGTGGAATTTGTCCTAAAAAGCCATTAGCTTATGTGATACCTACTCCTGTCCTTGAAATGATGATCAAGCAAGTACCTAAAGTTGCTAAACCCACTAGGAAGATGAGAGGAAGTGTCCCCAAGCTTTAAGCAAACTGGAGCTATCATAGCGCAGGAAATTCAGTCTGTATCAGACTTGAATATCTCAGTCTAGACTTGTTGTTTTAAACTGAAATTTTACGGGAACTTAGAACGATGAGTAAGGTACCAGCCTGCCAAAATTCAGAATTAAATTCCAAGCATTAGTGATGGTATCATTAAAAGTTGTACCTGCTGTCCAGAAATTTCTGTACAGTAAAAAGTACTCCAAAACTCTGATATATGTATAAGAGTCTTGCTGAGGAACGCAAGAAGAGACAAGAGATAAGAGAGAAACAAGAGAAGGAAAGATCTGAGAGAAGGACTAGGAGAGAAGCCCGAAAGTTACAAGAAGTAAGAGCATCACAGATTTTACCCGATATTCAAAAAATCTTTAGGATGAGTACTTCCCACCATAGATATCCCAAATATGGGTCGGGAAAAGATAAGGATACAAATCCTAAAACTCATATTATGCAGTTTGAAACAATAAGCACATTAAATGGGGATACTAGTGATGATGTAAGAATAGCTTTATTCCCTACTACGTTGGAGGGAAAAATAGCAAATTGGGTCTATGAGAACATGGACAATGTTAAAACATGGGCTGTTCTTAAAGAGAAGTTTTTGGAAGCATTCTACACAGTGCCTACTACGAGAGAGATTAAGGAGGAATTAAAAACTATACAGATTTTATCTAGTGAGAAACCAAAGGACTTTGCCATTAGAGTTTCTGAATTAGCAAGCAAATTGAGTCCTAAGCCTCATACAGAAGACATAGTTAGCTGGTTTGTACAGGGATTTCCTGTACGAATTAAGCAACAACTTGAATTAGAAGGTCCGGAGACCTTAGATAAGGCAGTCAAGAGGGCTGCTGAGATCACTTCAATTCTGAGTGCCGAGAAGGGTAAAACAGATTTGGAGCATATAGTGCAAAAGAAAGTAAACGAAGAGGTGAAAGGAGTCAAAGATTTGCAATTCAAATTGCAAAGCATGGAGGAAAATGTCAAAAGATTGGCAAGTCGAGATAAAAGTAGAAGTTATGTGTGGTGTAATAAATGCTCTAAACCGGGGCATTATGCAAATGAATGTAGGACAGCTATAGGGGAAAAACATTGTCATATATGTAATAAGGACAATCACGAAACAAAAGATTGTTACTTTAATGCAAGAAACAAGGGAAAAGTAACTACAGAGGCTTATGCTGTGGTGGCTGAGTCGTCAAGGAAGAAAGAGGTTACTAAATAGAGGCCGGAAATGTGGCACTAAAGGGCATTATGCAAGAGATTGCAAAGCCCCAATCGAAAAGGAGAGACCATGACTAAGAAAGTTGAGACCAAGGTAGAAGAAGCCCTGATGGTCACCGTGGAAGAGAACGCAGCAGGAAGTAAATGTTGTTACAAGAGGTAAAGCTCAAAGAGAAGGGATTCATGTTGAAAAGATTCCTATAGAAAATTCAATGACTAAGAAAAGAGAAATATACCCTAATGTGGAAGAGGAGGAAGTCGCTTTATGAATTTACTAGAGAGCAAATTCATGAACTACATAACTCAAATTTACCCCTCACAAATAGAAGATGAAGATATCACATATTTAAGCAAATTAAAAAGACCAAGTGAGGAAAATGTTGATTCCCCACCTGCTAAAATTGATAGCAAAGTACTTTCCAGTGATTTAAGGAATTTCAAAAGATGGATGAATGTGATAATGATCTCCAAAAGTTGAGTGAATGAGATACAAGAAGCTACTTCGTACTTATAACTATTGAGATGATAGCCAAGTACATACCAAGTATGGGAATACCTGCATCGTTGTATGAGAAGCAACATGTTTTCACTGCCTTTCAAACTGAGCCAATGGACAAACAAACTCCCACATTGACATTGGAAATAAAAGAGCATGTTATACATAGGGTTCCAATTGATGGTGGTGCTGGAGTTAATATTATGGCCGACAAAATTTTAGGAAAAAACTCAAACTAGGCCGCTTACATGTCGCATCTTTCCATGTTCGAATGGCGTATCAACGCCAAGTTGAACCCCTAGGCATTGTAAAGGAAGTTCCTTTTACAATTGTCGGCTTAAACTTCCAGCAAGATTTTGTTATCCTTGATACAAAAACAGGAACACTAGACTATCAAATTCTACTTGGTAGACCATGGCTCAGGGCAACCCAAGTTTTACACGATTGGTCGGATAACTCAATAAGGCTCAATAACCAAGGCAAAATCACCAAAATTGATTTGCCTACAGGAAATGCAACAATTTTAGTGGAGCAACCAGTCTTTTCCGATAGTGAAGTTGAGGATGACCTCTATGAGGAATTTGAAAATGATGAAGATTTCTATAATGTGCTACCAGTAGTTACTGAAATATTATCTTCGGACTCGTAAACATGTTACATGGTCGAGCCTCAGACAAAAGCAAGGTGCCGAACAACACAAGAAGTTGCCGCTCTAGAGTCCGCACCAGATATCAAATGGAAAATAACATTTTGCATCCTCATCTTGGCACTCCGTAAACCGAACCAAATAATTTAGGAACCGGGGGACAGCCACAAGAAGGATTCGCGGATAGTGCTTTTACAATTACTTCAACAATACAAGGATGTGTTTGCATGGAGTTATATAGATTTAAGAGGCATTGACCCGGAAATTTGCCAAATGAGGATACCATTGGTGCCTCATGCTAAACCAAATCTATCAAAGGGCTTATCGCATGAACCCAAACTTTGCCTTAAGTGTAAAAGAAGAAATTCGTAAACCAAGGTAAGCTGGATTTATCTTCGGTTGAAACGAAAGTGAATGGGTATCTCCAATAGTGGTGGTCTTGAAGAAAAATGGTAAGCTCCGTGTATGTGTTGACTTCCGCAGTTAAATGAAATGACGTAAAAGATCATTTTCATTGCCCTTCACCGATCGTATTGAAAAGGTCACGTGTCATGAATGCTATTCCTTCATGGATGGCTTCAGTGGTTACAATCGATGAAGATCCACCCCAATGATCAACTAAAAACTACATTTATAACTCCATTTGGTACATTTGCATACATGAGTGATGCCATTCGGCTTTAGTAATGCGCCATCATTATTTCAACGCAGATGCTGATGGTCTTTAAGGGATATATAGGGAATTTTATGGAAATATTTTTAGACGATTTCACGCTTTTTAGTAGCTTCAATGATCATATAACCAAGCTACGCTTGTGTTTCCAAAGATGTCGCCAATATGGGGTGTCTCTAAATCCCGAAGTGTGTTTTCCTTTGTAAAGCATGGCATGTTGCTTGGTCACGTTGTATGTAAAGAAGGATTGCTCACAGATCCAAGTAAAATTCAAGCTATAGTGCAAATGGATCCACCAAAAAATATCACAGAAGTAAAAAGATTTTTGGGAAAAGCTAACTATTACCGTAAATTCTGTGGTAAGTTGGCTGACATAGCAGCACCATTGAACCAATTAGTAAGTCCAAAAAATAAATTTATATGGACATCGCAATGCCAACAAGCATTTGAAAGGATAAAAGTCTTAATGACTTCTGCTCCAATCCTGATAACTCCAAATTGGGATTATGAATTCCATGTTCATGTAGATGCTTCAAAAATAGCTATTGGAGCAGTCTTGGCTCAACAAGTTACTTCTAAAGTTGATCGCCCAATTCACTTTGCAAGTAAACAATTAAATGCAGCTGAGCGGAATTACAATACCACAGAACGTGAAGGCTTAGCTATGGTTTTTGCCGTTCAAAAATTTCGTCACTATTTACTGGGCAATTTCTTTATATTCTATGTGGACCATCAAGCACTATTATATTTGATCAACAAACCTTGTGTTACAGGAAGAATCACTCGCTGGTTATTAATCTTACAGGAGTTCAATTTTAGAGTGGTTTTAAAACCTGGAACATCCCATACAAGCCCCCCCACCACTTATCCGTGATTAACAATAGGGGAATCCCCACAGTGTAAATGTTGAATTGCCCGATGTGAGCCTTTTCAAAGTAGTGGCAACCCCACCATGGTATGCTGGTTTAACGTAATATTTAGCATCCGTAAATGCCCCATAAGCTTTCACGGGCCGCAATGTATGATTTCATTCAAAAAGCATCCAAGTTTTGTCTTATCTCTGACAACTCTATAAGAGAGGGCAAGATAATGTGCTAAGAAGATGTGTAATGCCTCATGAAATAGAGGACATTCTTCAAGAAGCGATCAAGGGATAGGTGGAGGACACTTTGCGTTGCATATCACAGCCTAAAAAGATATTACAAGGGGGTCTATGGTGGCCCACACTTTTAAAGATCGCTTTGAATGAAGCACGACTTGTGACATTTGCCAACAGATGGGTAAACTCGAGAACATAGCTACATGCCACTTACACCAATCTTACCGTTGGGCCCCTTTGAAAATGGGCATGGACTTTGTTGGTCCAAAGAAATCCCCCTCAGCCTAGAACTAAAGCCCAATACATTTTGATTTTAACAGATTATAATACCTAAATGGGCGAGGCAAGAGCTTTGAAAGATAATATCGCTGAGTGTGGCTAAAGTTTTATACCAGCAGATCATAACACGATTTGGGTGCCCTCTTGAGCTAGTGTTTATAGAGGTGTGCATTTTCTAAATGAGACAATTGAAACTCTTGTAACGAACTTTCTCATTACCCATCTGAAATCCACTCCTTACTACCCAAGAGCAAATGGGCAAGCGGAATCCACTAATAAAACATTGATTACAATCTTGAAAAAGATTTGTGAATCTACAAGAACAGATTGGGAACTTAAACTTCCTAACAGATATGGGCATATAGGACCGCCTACAAAACCTGTGAATGTGCCGCATACCATTTCAACTTACATATGGCATAGAGGCGCTTATGCCTTTTGAGTTTGTAATCCCGAAGTCTTCGAATAGCAAGACAAGATAGATTGTCACTTGACAAATCAGCTTGCACATAGGTTATTCCAATTGGAATCCTTGGATGAAAACGCCAATATGCACTTTGGCAACAACAAGTGGCTAAGGTGCTAGAAAAGCTTGATAGACAAGAAACGTAAGAAGAAAAATTTAAATAAGGGTGATAAAGTTCTCTTTATATGACTCTAGATACAAGCAACATCCAGAAAAACTGAAAATCGATGGTTAGGTCCTTTTCTAATTCATCATGTAAACGACAAATGGCTCTAAGACATTTAGCAGATTTGGAAGGACATATATTACCTTTTAATTGTAAATGGTAGCAGGTTAAAGAAATACATGGAGAAACCTACCATTAATGTCCATTGGCCATGCCAATCCCAAAGCAAAGATGCCTAGCAATTACCTTATACTTGTGGGAATGGCAAGAAACCATGTTTCAAATTCACACTTTATAGGAAACTCAAACGAGCACACCATGCAAACGCCATTTTGCGCTTAATCATGACACCAATACCTGGACAATCTGCAAAGCATTGGTGGAGTGATAATTGCATAAAAGTTTATCCTAATGATGATTTTATGGAGGCTATGCATTATATTGAATTCCTCGGTTCCACATAAAATCCTACTCTGCTTTGGCAAGGGTCCAAACCATGCCGTAAGACATAGATATATGCGATTTAAACTTGAACGTGAGCAGGTTCTAAATAGGTATCTTTTAAAACAAAGAAGTTGGGCACATCAAATTCAAGGGAAAACTGGAAACAGAATTCTTTCTAAAAATAATGTTAAAAGAGACATTGTGTTGTCTTGTACCACGGTTGAAAATGTAACTCATTCAAAAAATCAGCTATTGTTCTGGCTGAATTTGCTTAGAATGTTCTTTTCTAGAATCATGCAGGGTGTTCATGACCTTTATGTGGTCAAAAATCAGAAAGTTCAAACTGGAAAGTTTCTCAAGAATATCTTCTCATTTCTAACAATGTCTTTTCAATTGTTCCAGGATAAAACTCCAAGTTCAATCTCTATCCTTGATGGGGTTCTTGAGGAGCAAGTTGCATTAGCAAGCAATCATGATACACCAGGGGCTGATTTGTTGTCTTCCAAGCCAACCTTCTTTGAACGGAAGCAAGATCTTCTCAAACGCAATGAAGAATTATTCAATGAGATGCTTGATGAGTTGCAGATGCAAACTAAGGCCATGGCTGATTTAGAAAGTCAAATCACAAATGTGGAACGCCAAAATTCTGAGTTCCAGATAGAAATCCAGCAGAAGACTGACCAATACAAGGATTTGCTAGCCAAATATGATGTTTTGGCTTTGGATCATTTTAATATGAAAAAGCAAAATGCTACAGGTACAAATGGGCGTTATACCATCTTGGATCAAGCCCTAATTTGAATGGCTAAGATCATTTGATTGCATCCAAAGGTCGAGATCTATTTCGCCACTACACATTACCATGATTGGGATGGATCTTCTAAGGGTGAAAGGAAAAGGAAAAAAGGATGATGAAAGGGGGAAAGTGAAGAGCAAAAAGGTACGGAAAAAAAGGGAGGAGAAAAACGGCATGGGGAAACGAGAAAGAGAGAAAGGATGGGAAAAGGGGAAAAGGGAAGGGGAAAATAGCTTTGGAAAAGAGGAAGGAAAAGGGAAGGGGAAGGGAAAAGGGAAAAGAAAAAGGGAAGGGGGAAAGGAAGGAAAAAAAGACACCGAGAAAAAGGGAAGAGGGAAAGGGTGAGGAAAAGATAATAAGGGAAGGGAAAAAGGGGAACAAGAAAAGGTGGCAGAGAGAGAAGGGAAAAATGGCATGAATAGAATAGAATAGAATAGTTTTTGTAACGTCCACGGAGACCAATAGGTCATGGGACCTATACAATGGGCTAGTACAATCATTACTACTAGGATTAAGAAACCCCTGCCTCGAAAGGTTTTCAAGGGAAAAACCTTTGCAGTAATGATGATACTAGACAAGCGGAGATAATGACTACTGAGGGCTCAGTAATTGCAGACGTTTATCTAGAACCTCAAGTATGTATAATGCCAAGTCATGCACAGATGGTGCTCTGAGAAGTTGTGGAAGCGTGGAATGGAATGCTAATTAAGGTCAAAAAATGATTCCGGACTATCTCAAAAGCAGGGCAACTCAGAAGAGTATGGCTTTCATCTTCAATAACCTGTAACTGGCAACATGCACATAGTCTCTCTTCTCGCGGCAATTGCGGCCGCTCCCATCTACCTGTCTCAATCCGTAGCCTGTGGGACCCCGTGCGAATTGATGCAATAGCTACAAGCTTGTTCCTGGACAATGAAGCAAGCAAATAAGCTTGGGGCCCTGGTGCCAAGGTGGGATTTATGTGTGCATGATAATGACCAGTTTTCACTTGGGCCAAAGTAATTGCGTCCCAGATCTTTTGAGAAAAACGACCATTGAGATATTGTTGCAAAAGCTCAGAACTGGCAAGCATCAGCCCAACGGGCAAACCATGTAGTGCAATGTTCTTTCCAACATCGTTTCAAATGCTGAGGAGATTCAGCCATGGCAAGTGCAAGAACAGGATACCTAACATCATCCATGTGGTGCACCTTGCAGATATAGAGAAAGGGAAAGGGAAATGGAAATGGAAAGGAAACGGGGTAAGGGAGTAAGAAAGGGGGAAGGGAAGGGAAAAAGGGCACAAGAAGAAGAG
This sequence comes from Isoetes taiwanensis, assembly GCA_021234155.1. NCBI lineage: Eukaryota > Viridiplantae > Streptophyta > Lycopodiopsida > Isoetales > Isoetaceae > Isoetes > Isoetes taiwanensis. The sequence goes on along the minus strand of JAJEKV010000015.1, from coordinate 13,415,815 downwards.
GAGGGAAAGGAAGAAAGGGCACGGACAAAAGGGGATAGGTGAGAAAATGGAGAAAGGGGAAAAGGAAGGCAAAATGGCATGGTAAAAGGGAAAGGGAAAAAAAAGGGAAAGATGGTTGAGATGGAAAAAGCGGAAGATGGAAAGGGGAAAAGGTAGAAGGGACATGGGGAAAAGAGAAAGAGTGCCTGGGGAAGAGGGTGTGATGAAAAAGGCAAAATGGCATAAAGGGCAAGAGTGCATGGGGAGAAGGGTGACACAAAGGGAAACATGGCATGGGAAAAGAAAAGAGAAGGAAAAAAGAAAAATGAAGGGAGAAGGATAATGGAAAAATGACACAGAAAAAAGGGGAAAAGGGAAAGGGCGAGGAAAGGGGGAAAGGAAATGGAAAAAGGAAAACGGAAAGGGAAAATAAAAAGGAAAAGAAGAAAAGAAAGGAAAGATGGCATGGGAAAAAGGGAGAGAAAGGGTGAGGAAAGGAGGAAAAGGGAAGGAAAAACGAGCACGAAAAAAGGGGAAGAGGAAAAGAATGGGAAAAAGGGGAAGGAAAAAAGGGGGCATGAGAAAAGGCAAGTGGAATACAAAAGGGGAGGGAGAAAGGGGGAAGGGGCACGAGAAAAGGGAAATGGGGAGGGAATGAAAAAGGGGAATGGAGAAAAGAGAAAGAGGGAAGGGGTGAGAATAGGGCAAAAGGGAAGGGAAAGAAGGCATGGGAAAAGGGAAGGAGAAAAGAAAAAGGGAGTGAAAAAGAGCACGCAGAAAAGAAAGAGGGAGAGGGTGGGAGAAAACGGAAAAATAAAGAGAAAATAAGCACGGGAGAGAGTGGAAGAACAAAAGGTGGGGAAAAGACAAGGCAAGCAAAGGGAAAGGGAGGGGGAAAGAAACGAGAAAAGTGGCTGGAAAAAGAAAAAGAGGGAAAGGTGGAGAAAGAAGGAAAATGGAAGGGAAAAAGAAGGGGACGGAAAAGAAGGAAACATGCAAGAGAAAAGACAAAAGGAAAACATGTGGAGGAAAAGAGGGAAAGTGAAATGCGGGATATAGGAAAAAAGAGAAAGGGATTGGGCTTTTCTCATTGTGACCCAAAACATTTACAGGCTCTTAACTTACGCTGAAATGGAGGTGAACCTGAGAAATGGACACGAGGAAAAGGGGAAGAGGTAAGAGGGAAAAGGGAAGGGGAAATAGCATAGAAAAAAGGGAAAGAGTGGGGAAAAGGGTGAAGAATGGGAAAAGGAATGGAAAAAAAAAAAAAAATGGGAAAGGGAAAAGGAAAAATAGCATGGGAAAAAGGAGAAAAAGGGAAAGGGTATGGAGTGGAAGGGAAAAATGGCATTGGAAAGGAAAAGAGAGAGGGAAAGGGAAGGGAAAAGGGGCACCGAAAAAATGAAAAGAGTTAAATATTGGGAAAATGATAAAAAGGGCAGGGAAAAAGGAGAACAAGAAATGGATGGGAAGAAGGGAAAAAGGGAAAGTGACAGGAGAAAGAAACAGGGAGGGGCAAAGGAGAAAATAGAACTTGGAAAAATGGCATTAGAAAAAAGGAAGAGGGAAATGAGAAAAGGGAAGGGGCAAAAGGGCATGAAAAAGAAGGGAAGAGAAAAAGGGTCAAGAAAGGGGAAAAAAGGAAGCGAAAAAAGAAAAGGGGGAAGAGCAAAAGGGCAGGGAAAAAAAGGAAAACGAGTTTAGAAAAAAAGAAAAGAGAAAAAACGTGGGAAGGGCATGGGAAAAGGAAAGGAAGGGAGAAAGGGTGAAGGAAAGAGAAAAAGGGCACAAGTAAAAGAGGAAGAATGAAAGGATCGGGAAAGGAGGAAACCAAAAAGGAAAAAGTCCCTCAGAAAAAGGGAAAGGGAAAAAGACCGAGAAAAGAAAAAGACGCAAGGGGTCAGAAAAGGAGAAAAAGGGAGGGGGAGAAAGGGAATAGGAGAAGGGTGAGGAGCAAGGAATTGAAAAAGAGGAAGAGGAATGAGAAAGGGGCACAGAAAAAAAAAAGGAAGAGGGAAAGGGCGAGGAAAGGGGAAAAAAAGCATGGGAAAAGAGAAAAGAAAAAAAGAAAAAGGAAAAAGAGGAAAGGGGAAAGTGGAAAAGGGAAAAGGGAGAGAGGGTGCGGAAAGGAGGAAAAGAGGCAAAAAAAAGTAGAGAAAAGGAAATAGAAAGAGGCAGAAAAAGAAGGGGGAAAGGAAAGGGAAAAGGGGCATGGGGAAAAGCGAAAGGGTGGCGAAATAATGAAAAAGGAAGTGAAAGGAAAAATGAAAACGAAGGCGGAAAGGGGGGAAGGGAAGGGAAAATGGGCACGAAGAAAAGAGGAGAGGGAAATGGAAAAAGAGAAGCAGGAAGGGCAAAGGATAAAGAGGAAGAGGATGGGGAAAGGAAGAAAAGGGCACATGAAAAGGTGGGGGAAATGGAACGAAAAAAGTGCATGGGAAAAGGGAAAGTGAAAAGGAAAAGAAAAAAGGAGGGGAAAAGGAAAGGGAAAAATGGGAAGGGTGGGAAAAGGATGAAAGGGCAGGGAAAAAGTCCGTAAAAAAAAACAAAGGCAACAAGGAAAAGGGAAAAGGGGGAAAAGAAGGGAGAAGTGGGTAAAAAAAGGAAACAAAATAGAGAAGGGAAAAAGAAGACGTGTAGGAAAACTGCGAAAAAAAAAGGAAAAGCAAAAAGGAAGGTGTGTATAGAAATGAGGGAAAAGGGAAATTCGGGATAGAGCAAAAAGCAAAGGGAAATCGAATGCACAAAAACCTCTTAAAGCTCAGCAATGCTAGGCTTGGTTTCTATTATATTAGATTTATGAGAAGGAGTCTGAGCTGAATAGGTTTTTGCCACACAAGTTTCCAACTTATGCCCAGCAACGCTGGGCACCATTACTAGTAGGTTATAGCATCTTAATTACTAAATGAGCTCTTTACCTCTTAAAATCTTCTCATCTACTTTAATGTCTTCCAATGAATTGTACACTCGAAACCCGGCTGCAGTCTCACTCTTCCCATTCATATTGAGAATAGCAAAGGTATGATGGTCTGCATCCAGCATAGGAATCATAATCCATTTGCATTTGGCCCATGCTACTTTCTGAAGACCCTGCTTGATAATGGTAGCACACCTAAGGGTGTGGAAAAGAGGAAAAGGGGCACATGAAAAAGGGTGGAGAAAAGAGATCGAAGAACAGGCATGGGAGAAG